>JAUEJL010100683.1:0-13281 GCA_032274825.1 Drosophyllum lusitanicum
TATATTGATTGAATTTTAAGAAGTCTTAAAATTTAAGAGGAGAGAGAATGTTAAATGGTTTATATAGTAGTATAGATTATATCGTGTCTCTAATCAAACAAATTCCTTTGTAAGTTATTAACATGATTGACCCAATTTACAATCTACTAACTCGATCAGATTGTCACCCAATCAAACCACTCATTGTCATGAATGTAAAACCCCACTCTTTTAACCTAGTTTATTACCAACATGATTCCAATCGTTATGCCTAACAACCTCCTATATTTTTCGTCAAGATAAATAACATAGAATGATAAAACATGCCATATAGATCGTCACGTATACTTACATACATATCATGAATCAAGAAGTAAATATTGAAGTCTAAAAATGCTAAATTTTATTAAATAGATGTAAAACTAGTGTCAAACAAATCAAAACCAAAGATATCAGATATAAATCATATACGGGTTCATATTGTCTAAGTAAAACAAGAAACCATAATCTATATATAGGTAAGAAAATAACAAAAACAAAGAAAGACAGAAGTTCATATATCATTATAGATCGATGATAAACAAACCCGAGTCAATCCTGTAAAAGTTGTAGTCTTTTCTTCGATATTGACTACACAGTGTGCTCCTCTTTTCTCCTTTAAGACCATCGCATAAAAGAAGATTAAAGTACAACCTACGATTTTCTGGTCTCTTGGTCATATATTAATCTGATGCCCAAGAATCATCAATAAAATTCTCGATCACCCCCTAAATATTATAGCCTAATTCCTGTCCTTCTCTTTTAGGGAAAAATTCACATAATAGTAACTAAGTATGAACATTGTTTCATTAAGGTCACTCATCCTTTTATTTTACATTGTGAAATTTTCCATAGGTGACCTTGATAGAACAGTTTTCAAACTTAGTTACTATTATATCAAATAAACCCTTTCTTTAGTTCTCTAAAAATGTAATTAAATTAAAATTCTTTTATGTGTGTTTTTTTAGGGCAAAGGATAAATGCTGTTAGCAGCATTTAATTTAACTGATGCTAAACTTGCATACCTTTTTAATAAATAAATACTAAAATGATAAAAATTACCTTTTATTAAACAGTTATATGAGTATGATAGCACTTAAATAACATGCCGAAACCGCAAACATCATTCTCCTTTTTTTATGGCCTAAAGGCTAAAGCTCCACACAATTATTATTGTGAATTGGACCCTGCTGGGCTCTTCACACATACACCAGGCCCAAAACAACAATTTTGTTTTCTTTTAATTCATGGCCTTGATTTTCTCTAATTAAAAAATGCAGCCCAAGAATCTCTTCATTTAATTGTAGTCCAGCCTTATCATTTTGTCACCTTTTTCTTCTTGTTTGGGCCAACGCATGTGGCCACCCAAGCCCAATTCATGCAATTGTTCTTTTTTTCCCTTTAAGCTGTTTTGTTCGGCCAAGTTTAAATAGTCCAGCTACCTATATAATTGTAACCTTTTTTGTCTAGTTTATGTAGTCAATTGAATTGTTTCGATCCGAGTTCATACGAGATAGCGGATATGAATTATATGTATCTTTTAGCGTTATCATGAACCCAGTGAACTCATCAATTATCACTAAGGTGCATTTCCTATCACCTAGGCTAGGAGTACTTATGGGTCCGGACAGATTCATGTGCAATATACGCAATGAACTTGTAATTGAAAAGTAGTGTTTTGATTTAAATGACTCTTTGTCTTGTTTACCTTGCTCGCAAGTTGAGCACGGTTTGTCTTTGGCAAATGTGATTTTGACAATATAGAGACAAACTCTTATTTGAAAGGCAGGTTAATATTTTTAAATTTCAAGTGTGACAATCTTTTGTGTTACAGCCAACTCAGCTTGGGAATAGATTGAAAATACAAGCAAGTTTCAGATCTATAAGATACACATTCTATCTCTCTTAGCTAGTAGAATCGGCTTACGCTTAGTATCATAGATTGTACTTGCTTGCTTTCTAAAAATGACTTCATAATTATCATCATACAATTGAATCTTTCCATTGTGTTTAAGACCCTTGACATCCAGCTTGAACTTTCCATATCCTTTGGTATTTCCTTGAGAGTTATCCCCAAAAGTCACCTTAGGGTCTTCCTCCTAGAATTTACTTAAAAGTTCTTTCCACCATGTCATATATCTTGAGCAGTCATTGTCCAAGTACCATTTACTTGAATTTTGTACAAGATTTTAGGAACCCACTTCTTGGTGGGTTCGGAAGATAAATACTTAGCCGATCTTCCTTTTGGACCTGATTGGACAACTTGAGCAGGTTTTGAAACTTGTTCAGACTAATTTGTCTACCCTTTCTCTAAACTTAGCACATAACTATCACAATTCTTGGCCTCATGACCTCTGTTGTAACATTTTCTTCTATTTGAAGTAAAGCCTTTTAAATTCTCCATGTTAAATTTGCTTTCTATTTTAGGATCATGGGGGGTGGATAACTTTTCAATCTTTTTAACTAGATTTTGAATACGGTTTTCATTGACTTTGGACTTACCTTTGCCATATTTACCTTTATTACCCTTATGTGAAGTCTGGCTTACAGACACTTTCCCCTTTTTATAGTAATAAGTTTAAAAGTCTTGGAACAACTTGCATTAAATAAAATTTAATCAATTTGGTTGCAAAATACGAGCCCATTCACTGAATCAACATCCACAAATCTTCAAATACCTAATAAATGTTAGAAACATCTGATGAGCTGGCTATAAAGCCTGGTGAGCAACTCGAAATAAGTACTTATAAATAATGTTTACAATCTGGTTAAGCTTTATTCTTATAACATATTCCATAAATCATTGATGTGTTTGTAATTGTTTTTGTATTTTTTTTACTGTTCAATAGCATTATCTGTAATGATGTCTATTCGATGGTTGTATCTGTATGATCATTGTATCCATATCCGTATGATTATGGTGTTTTCATATGATAACCGTATATGTATGTCAACTACTATAACCGTAGTTGTATTCACACATTGTAATTATATCTATATCTCAACTACTATAACCGTAGTTGTATAAACACATCGTAATTGTATTCATATCGCATTTGAATCTGTATATCAATCCTTTTTGTATAACATTTATATTTGTATGTGTACATTTGTAGTTGTATCTATATCGATCCAAGAATATTTACTAGATCCCATTAATTGTGTTAAATGCTTACTAATAATAGTAATATTTATCACTCCTCGTGATCCCATTTATCTCTAAATAACTTTACACTTTGTAATAGTTTTTACTTTATTTAGCTTTCATACCATACTTTAAATATCATCCGGTCACTTATTGATTGAATAACACTTTATAGTTATTTATAAACACTAAATCACTTTATCCATATCATTTTATAATCTGTCGTAGATACTTAGATCATTAATCAAGCCAAGATTTACCTGCACGCTTGCTGACTCGGTTATATCCCATCTTATTTCATATACCACTTAAGCCCTTAATCGAATATACCACATTTTGTGGATCACATGCAATACTTTCAATGTATTCACATTGTTTATTTGTTTCACTTTAATCTTTGGCATTTCACTCGTTTATATGTGTTTAAACTACATGTAAAATTTATTCTGTACTCACATCTGTAAATATATTGTCGTATTATACGAACATTATTCATATATACATTCATATAGAATTAAGTATAATCATAAATCACTATTTATGAGTACTAGACCATGGTACTCACCTGTGGTCCAAGATATTGGTAACTATCCTTTTATTGAAGCCTTTTATCCATGTTTCAATCTACAAACACAACCCATGTATCAACACATGAAAAGAAAGCAAAAATGTTTGCTGGTTAGTTGGATGCGTAGCGACCAACATGGTGTCGCGTTGTGACACAAAAATAAGCCGGACGCGTCGCATCCCGAAGACCGACACGTCGCGTCACAAGAACAGTAAGAACATCGACTTGGTTTCTACAGATTTCTATCCGGCCCAAACACCCTCAAATCTGTTTTTAATTGGAACTTAACAATTTGCACACTCTCCTAACCTCTTAATTAGTCTACTAATATATACCAAAACTCATTTAAACAATCAAGTCAAGATTTGGATTAATTACCCATTTAACACTCCAACCCTTCAAGTTCAAGAACAATAGGAGGAGTAAATAAGCATACTTACAAATTCAAAGATGATGATGATGATGATGATGATGATGATGGTGTTTGATTCTATATTTGGAACTAATGTTGATTTTCTTCCATATAATTGTATGTGTGTGTGTTAGAAAGAATAAGAAAGAAATAAGAAGGAAGGAGAAGATATGAGAAATAAAGAAAGAAGGAGGAAGGAAATATGGATAAGAAAGAAAAGGAAAGGGGCGGCCGACTCTCCAAAAGTCGGTTGGCTCACTTTCGAGCCAATATTTCGCTCTCCGATCCGACTTACAACTTATCCATACGATATTTATAAATCTTAACAAGAATATATTTGAAATCATTATTTTAAACCATTTAATTATTTATAACTTATATTCATTACTTTTATTCAATACCTCATTTAATAACTTTTATAAACTTAGGATGTTACACATTCTTCGCTTAGAATCTTATTAATATGAATTTGACATTCTAGATCACTTTTAGTCTTATTACCAACTTGAATGAGAGTTAAATTCTATTTAAGTTCATATTTTAGTTTAGAAATTGATTTTAAGTCAGCTTGAACTTGAAGAGCAATCTTATAATCATTTAGCAAGTAATCAAACATAAAACAATTTTTTTCTTCAATGTAAGAGTTGAAGTTATGTACTTTTTACGTTGTTGAAGGATCAAACCTACTAGACTTGTTGTTTCTCTCAACTTCATTCAAATCTTCCTCAAAAGTACTTTTAGAACATTGAAATCAACTTCTTATTCTTCTTCTGGAGCCACATATAAGCTCATCATCATCAAAAGTGGATTATTCTAAGTCCCAAGTTTATGCAATTAGCCCTTTGTCCTTGGGTTTGTCTTCTGACTTGTCTTTCTTAAGCTACTTGTATCTTCTCTTATACTCGTCAACTCTATAAGCATTCTTATCATCTATTGAAGCTGAGTCCACCTTTTTTGATTTGTACTCAGCAACATCATGTCCTTTCTTCTAATAGTTAAAGCACACAACTTTGTTTTGATCAAATAAACTCTTTCCTTTGTTTCCGTCAACAGATCTTCTTCCATTCTCACCTTTCTCAGTTTTCTTGCTAGCATGGCCATCTGATTAGTAATTGAATTGACCTCATCATCTTAATTATCTGAATTTGAACTGATAACTCAGACTCAGATTCAGTCTCCACCACCAAGGCTTTTGATCTCTTCTTCTTCCTTTCCACAACTAATCTAGATCCAGTGCTCTTGAGGGATTCTTTAAGTTGTTGATGAGACAACTTCTTTTGATCCATTATTTGTTGATGATTGATTAGAAATCCATATATAGATCGAAGGTTATATTGTGGCTAGGTTCATCCAGCAAATGGTGCAGTAGTAACCTCATTAAACTCGTCTGGTAACACATCCAAGAACTTCATTACCACCTTTGCTTCATCTTTTTCTTCACACCCACATTCAAAAGATCATTTATTAAGCAGTAATACCTTGTAAAAATTTCTAACAGTGTCTTATCCATTTTAGCAAAGAAGTCCTCATAAGATCTGTTCAGTTCAGTCTTCTTATGTTATTTAACTAGATCTGTACCCTCATAAGTGACACAAATAGTATCCCACATTTCTTTTGCAATTTGACACCCAACCATAATATGCAAAAGAGGGTGTAGGATCCCAATCCAGTATCAAGCAATAACAATATGAAGCAATTCAATCAAGTAAACAAATGATCAAGCAATTATAAATATACCGTATGTATGTAAGCGTATGAATGTCAAAAGAAAATACCATACGGATGAGACTTGATTTATGAAAACTTTGATTAGGGTTAAACAGACCTAACGCTTATATACCTTTGTCATGTATACACAAATGGCCCCTAGACTGATATTTACACTATAAACCTACAACTTCTAAAATAACCAAACTAGAAGATATTTAACAAACATAGTTAAATAATGAACACAGTCAAGTTCTAGCATTCTTTCCTATTGTGTCATTCTATAATTAAAGCATAAAGACAAAAATATATCTTATTCAAACAAAATTTGATCTTGAGCATAAATACATAATAATTGTCGAGGGAATCTTCTATTTCATTATTCTTGTAATTTTTCATCAAACAAAATTGTACTCCCCCTCAAAAGTAGCTCTTGATCTTTTACATTGATTTAAGACTTTTTCAAAACTATGATCCCACTTAATCTTGTAAATATATGCCTTCTTATGATAGACAGATGGTGCAACCTCATGTGATTTTGTTCAAATTTAATTTTTAGAAAGTCTTAAGAGATGTTTGACAAAGTGCACCACAAATGGATATTTTAGCTCAGGTAAAGTAGGAAGACATGTATTTGTGTTAGCATTCAAAGGTGATTTTGTTTGACTAATAAGCACATATGGATGAACAAATTATGATTCATGGAGTTATGAGCATCAATTTTCTTAGCAGATGATGAACAAACTAGTTATACGCATGATAATGTAAATGGACATCAAAACATGCAACCTTGGACATATCATGATGAGCAACATGATTCTTGTTAGCATGATGAGTAACACTAGAAACATACACACAATTGTTTTAAAGAAAATGTTGCTTTTTCGTTCCTTTAAAATTTTCTTACTCTTATTCCAAAGTTTTCTTCAAAGCTTCACCCTCTCTAAAATTTCTCTATAAAAAATTTAAGTGTAGAATAAGCAGCCTTAGAGTAAGAGGTTTTCGAATGCACCACACTCTTTGATGATTCACCTGCATGGAATTTTATAGGAACCACCTCGATTTGTTTACCTTTAGAAGACTTACACTTTTGGACTTGAGGAAACATGTGAGCATTCAGAAAATTTGTTCAAACGATGAAAATGATTCATAGTCATTAGGACAACGCCATTTTAGATTTGTAAGAATATATTCTTCGATTAAAAAGACAACTACTGATTTTGTTAGAGTTTTATCAGCGGAAGACTTATATTTTATAGAGTTATCTAACATTTGAATTTTAATAAGTAAAATCTTTCTTTCTCTCTTAGACTTGTTTTAAATATCCTTGGTTGTTTGAAAATTGTTTTCTGAAATCTAGAGTTTTTCAAAAAATTCAGAAAGTTTCATAATAAGTTTGGCATTTTCTTCTTCTAAATCATCTGCTCTCTTTTTGTCTTTGACCAAAATCTACATGAATATGTAGACTTGTAATAATTTGTAGTAAGCTTTCCTTTATTTCATAAATTCATTCTTGTTTGGCACTAAACATGGTTGATACTAGACAATGGATCTTTAAATGGAAAAGACTATAAAAAGAAATTGGCTTTAAACTTAGCTAGTAATGAGTTCAATAATGATGTTGCAGTTTGAGGATTCTTAAAACCAATAATTCCTGCCAAGTATAGGTGTAAGTACCAAATAACAAACCTAGATGATATCTGATATTGATCGATAATCCACGAAATAACAACCTAGAATATCAAATAAATCTTAGATCTAAAATCTAGTAATACCCTTTGATTTTGAAGTTTTTCAATCCAAAATCACTTAATAACAGTAGGTAATCACATATCAATCCTCAATTTCAATTAACCAACAAAACTTGATGATCAATACTGAAAAGCATATCATAAAATATAAACCCAGATATATCGAATATATCGTATGTATGTAAGTGTATGAATGTATAGAGAAAACACATTACGGATGAGACTTGATTTATTAAAACCTTAATTAGGGTTAACAGACCTAAGGCTTATATATCTTAGTCATATGTACATAAATGGTCCCTAGACTTATATTTACACTATAAGCCTAGAACTTCTAGAATAACTAAACTAGAAGCTATTTAGCAAACATAATAAAAATAATGAACACAATCAGGTTCTAATTGAGGGTTAGTAAGAGCGTTAGCAAGAATACTCTTAGTCTTGTAATCCATTGCATACAACTTCTTGTTTTCATCAGTCTAGGATGCAGCAAGCTTTGGGATCTCCTTGGTAGTCGGTCCAATAGGGGATTTCTCACTTGCAGTTGCAGGGATCATTGGAATAATGGTACCATTAGGTATCACTTCACTCATGTTGTGATCTATGGACTTGAGGTACAACATAGCTCTGAACTTCCATATAGAATACTTAGATCCATCAAACACAGGACATTCTTTCAAAGCCATTTGAGGAAAATTGTTTGTCTACATCTTGGCCTCGTCACATGATCTTAATCTTCCATTTGTAAAAGTTTCCTCTACTCTGATACCAATTGATGGTCACAAAGAGGGAAACAATAAGCTGATATGTATAGAAGTGGGGTTGAATACACAATTAAAATTATAATGAATAAATCAGTATATTTAAAATTTATGTTGATTGCTTTATAAATAGATTCAATTTTCAACTCTCCAACATTCAAATTAAGATCAAATCAAAGATCTTCATTCCACACACTAATTACAGTTTAACTCTCTTGATCTCACAAACTAATTGTTAGACCTTGTAAATTGTTCAATTTATGAATGCAGTTAACCACACCTTTATAAAAGGAACTTGACTAACAAGATGTGTAGACTTACTAGGTTAAATCACGTAGGTTCATAACCTATAAATACATTTTGAGGTTAGTTGAAATGCCTGACATACCGACAAACATTAAACTAGAACTTATACTAATATAATATTTATAACTAACTTATTTTTTCTTTTGACAAATAGATAACTTGGATAACTTGAATATTCAAATCTTGAACTTTAATTCTTCTTATCTAACCGTAGCCTTGAGAGTTGTAATGCTTCGACAATTTCAACTTACTCAAAGTCTTTGGGCTAACTTCTTCTCTGAAGCCGAGTTACTTAGGTTGAGAAACTTCAAGCTGGGTTCTTGAACACATATTCGATTTTCAACTTGTACTTACAATTTAGAAACCTAAACTAAACTTTAGAAGTTACTAAGTAAACTAGAACATAAGTAGAAAACACTATATCTGTCCAAAGCTAACAACTCAACTTAAGCTGACATGTTAGTTTGAACACACTTAGATAATTTCTAAATTACAATTCAAATGCTATTAATTGAACTATATTTTGTCTCATCAAATCTATACTATTGAGGAAATTTGACTGGATCAGGCCTCAATCAAATCCCTATAATGTTTAACATGAAGTTGAAGATTTAGAATTGGACTCCATTTCATGTATCAGAGGCGAGATGAAGATGCTCAATGTGTTCGAAGATAGATTAAGATTAAATAAAAACAACCATGAAGATGAACTCATCAATGAAAGCCAAGTCGATTCAGTTTACACAAGCACGAAAGCCAAAATAAAGATGAAGATTAAAGAAAAACAAAAACCCTAATTGAACCCGCAAATTACCTTCCGTTTAGAAATGAAAGCCCAAATTGAACATCTTGAAGAAATACGAAGATGAATATATAGAAAAAATCGATGAAATCAATCTAGAGATCGATTTAAACATTAAAAATAAGATAATTAACCACAAATATGGTTAAAACACACACATGCCCACATCCCTCTACAAATCAATTTACCCGATTAAAACACCAATACACACCCCTACAAATCGATTTACCCATGCATATATGCACTCAGCTTTGAAATAATCTTCATACAAAAAATATCATCACCTTATTCACCTTTAGAGAGAGAGAGAGACAGAGAGAGAGAGAGAGAGAGAAAGAGGCATTGACTACAAAGGGCAGTTGGTTCAAACCCATTTGCATTTAGTAGGGGAGTCAAACAGAAAAACCTTTGAAATCATACTCACCTTCTTCACCCTCAAGCGTTTTTTCTTTTCTTTTTAGCTGTGGAGTCAAACCCATTTGCAGATATATAAAAGTGAAAAGGGGTGTTTGGGTGGGTTTATAATGTGTTTAGGAATAAGTTTAAGTAGATAATCAAACATTAGAAGGTGTTTAGTTATCTTTAACCTGCTATAGCATGTATATATAGTGGCATAACTAACTTTAATGTGAAGTTAAAAAAACATTAAGGGGGTGTTTGGTTGGATAGATTCTATGGGATTTTGTGAGAATTAAAATCCGATTCCTAGCAAATCCCATGTTTGGTTCTTCTTGGAATTGTAATTTGAAGGAATTAAATTCATAGAATGGAGGAATGTAAAATCCTTCAGCAATACATGGGATTTTAAAATTATAGGCAGAAGGAAAGTGGCTAATTACCATTAACCCTCTCATTTGCTCCTTTTTCTCACTCCATAGACTTGCTTTGTTCCTCTCAGCCCTATTCGCTTCATTAGCTTCGTTACCCTCGGTGTTCGTCGGCGGTCATCAGTCGAAGCTCGCCGCCTCAGTCCCTCACCGGTCCTTGTTCCAGTCCCTCGCCGGTCATCAATCGAAGATCGTCGCCACCTCGTCGAATCGCCCCTCGCCGGTCGTGTCGCCGCCTTCCTCAGTCCACCGCCGCCACCGGTAAGTCCCTCTCCTTCTCCCCCGCCGGTCGACCTCAGTCCATCGCCGCCGCCATTCGAGTCCCTCTTCCCTCGCCATTCGAGTCCGCCTCAGTCCACCGCCACATCAAAGTGAAAGACGAAAAAGAAGGCTTGAATTTCTCCTCATTCAATCGACTTTTTTGAAGGGATCAATTAACAGGCATTAATTTTATTATGTTCTTGGTAAATGTATGTGGCGAACCAAAGGGTAAATTTATCATTTTACATGACTAAAATCAAATTCATTGTCTACGAACCAAACAGAATATGGAAATGGATTTCAATTCCGTTTCCTTTAAACCAAACAAATTATAGATTTAAATTTCAATTCCTGACAGATTCCAATTCCATCACAGATTCCAATTCCTTCAAAAACATTTTACGAACCAAACGCCACCTAAGAGTTACACCAAAATTAGAATACAACGTACTTTAGGTACGTACTAAATTATTTTTAACCCTTTATTAAAACGTTTTCAATATACACACTTAAACCAATTTCATAGTGGTTTTCTTTTAATTATATTGTATAATAATACAATATAATGTACTAGATTAACTATCCTTGTGATACACGGGTCAATTTAAAAAATCATAAATATTAAAAATTAATATAAAGATATTAAATATTTATAAAATATGAAAGAAATGAAATATTTTAAAATAATAAAACTAAGAATTTAGTTAAACTATCAATTATTATTGTTACAATTATGAGTAATAAGATTAAGTATTTATTAGTTATATCTAAAAACATCTAAAAATAATTATAAAATATTTTAGAATGATAAAACTAAGAATTTAGTTAAATTTAATATTTGAAATGTTATATAGAGTATATATGATATTCGTATTATCCAAATTCTTGTTTAAAACAATGAATTATTCTATTCTATATCTATAATATGGCTTAAAAATCAAACTAATAAAAGTCAAAATTAGAATTTCAATAATCATCAAATGAATGGTCAAAATTTAACAATTGAATTTATTTTTTTAAATAAAAAGCTAGGATCGTACAATAAATTTTATACATGTTAGTCTTTTATTTATATTAGAAGATATTAGTTTAATAAAATCAAAATATCATTTGATTGGTTTAATTATTATTAGCCTTATGGGTGGATATAATTAAAAAACAACTATTTTTGGACATATAAATGGAACATTGGAACCCGTGTAATGGATTTTTTAAAGTTACAAAGAAAGAATTAAACCTAGTCGATAGATACAAAACCCTTCAAATATTTTTAGATTTGTTGGTAAGAATTTAACATCATATTCGAGAATTCAACTTATAAATCTACAATTATACTTGCTCGGATTATGTAGGGAATCCACCAACCAATGGCATACCAATTATCCATGATCAAATTAGCTTTCACTAATTGTCTTTGATTAGAAAAAACACACATCCAAAATAATGTCATTTAGAATTAGTCTAATTTAATTTAATAATAATCCAAATTAGGATATTTAATTAAATGATGATAGTAACTCATATTCACTAATTGAGATTTAAATATGAGTAAAGACAATTATTGAAACCTAAATATAACTACTCATAATTAAATAAGAAGCTAAGTCACTAAAGTCAAAATTAAAGAAAGACAAATGTAACTTAAATCCATTAAAGTACATAGCATTAATCTAATTTAATTTAATAATAACCCAAATTACAATTTTTAATTTAATGGTGATAGTAAGTCATATTCACTAATTAAGGTTTAAATATGGGTTTAAACACAACTATTGAAACCCAAATATGACTACTCATAATTAAATGAGAGGCTAAGTCATTGAAGTCATAATTAAAGAAAGACAAATGTAACTTAAACCCATTAAACTATATAGGATTACTCTAATGTAAATTAATAATACCCATTACAAGCCCAAATTATCCAAATCATGACACATCAACATATCATATACCCTAATTTCCTTGAATTTTGAAAATGAGGCGTAATGACCATTGCCTCCTAGGATTAAAAATGTAAACGTGTTGATATATACGACATATTAATAATTTGCAAACTTTAAGAAATTGCAAAGTAGTATAAAGTTATGATAGGTAATAATTGTTATTTAAGAGTAATGACATTAATGTCTAATAGCTTTGTGTAGTTACATATATATTGTTATCTTCCTATATTAATATACTAGCTAAGCGACCCGTGTGTCAACATGGGGATGATATAAGTCAAATTTAAACTTATATAGCTTTAAGGAGTACTAACACGTATAATAAAAATAATTAGAAAGCATAGACATGAATGAGTAAACATAACAGAATTTTGAATTTCATACATAAGATTATATGAAAAACTACTTATAGGTATAGTAAAACAATTGTAAACAATACATGCCAATTTAAAATCTCTTTAAAGAAGAGTAAATTTATTAGGTATCTATCTTAGCAAACCGTAGTTAAAACATCCACATTTTAGTAATCGACCTCATATACCAACAAAGACGATGAGTACTTACGTGTGAGCTCTAGAATCCCAATAGATACATTTTTAACTTCTGATCCACATCAGCAGCTAGATCTGTCACCTGTGATTTCATACTCCCACGGCCTAAAACATACAAAAGAACATATGAATCAAAAGCAACTAGACACCATCAATTGGGTATGGTATGCACATAAATATTTCATTGTCAAATGTTAGTGGAATCAAGAAATTACAACTCAAATTAATA
>JAUEJL010100694.1:0-13281 GCA_032274825.1 Drosophyllum lusitanicum
CACCAACCTCCTCTACCATTTTATCAAGTACATGAAACAACAAATCGGCATCCTTTGAAACGTCCGATACATCAAGTACACAACACGTAACTCTAGTAAGTGCTTAGTATTATCCTCATCCAGATGGGTCATTGATTCAAGTGCTTCAAGATCATATGATGGGTAATTCTAACCTTCTCTCCGATTTCAATAAACATACATCCTTGGACCAAGTTATAGTGGCTGATGGATCCATCTCCCAAGTGATTGGTTCTGGTACAACTAAACTCCCTCCATCTGTACCATTAGTCCTGAGTTTACCAAACTTTTCATTTAACTTACTGTGTGTAAGTAAAATAACTTGTAGATTGAATTGTTGTGTCTCATTCTTTCCTGATATTGTGTGTTTTAGGATTTGCAGTGATTAAAACACAGTTTCAAGCATCTATTAAAATCTTACGTAGTGATTATGCAAAGGAATATTTGTCTCGACCGATTCAGTCCTATATGCTTCAAAGTGATATTATTCATGAGTCCTCATGTGTTGACCCTCTATTTCAAAATGGAGTAGTTGAACAAAAGAATTGCCAGCTCCTTGAGGTGGCTCGAGCCGTTCCTAAGCCCTTTTGGGTTGATGCTGTAGCTACGGCCTATTTTCTTATCAATAGAATGCCATCTGTTGTCTTGAGTGGAGAAACTCCATTCTTAGTTTTGTTTATGAAAAACCACCGTTTCTTGTGGTCTTGTTGAGCCAAAGATCTTTGGTAGTACGTCTTTTGTTCGTGACACTCGTCCGTGTATAACCAAGCTTGATCCCAAGTCCTTGAAATGTGTGTTTCTTGGTTATTCCCGACTCCAAAAGGGTTACACATGCTTCTCCCCTACACTTAACCGGTACATTGTATCTTGTGATGCTACCTTCATGAAAACTTACAACTCTTCCTTGTGTCTCCCCCGTGTCCACAAACGGATAAGGATGATGACTTTTTACTATATACAATACCTATTCCTGTGCCTTATGCTTCATCCACACCTCCTCCATCCACATCTCCTGTGGAGGATAGTCAGCCGCCCATTGTTCATGTATATCATAGGCGTCAATGATCCCTTTCTAATACTGAACCAGTATCATCTTTGTCTGTAGATCCATCTTCCCCTGAGGGTGATATATCTGAAGATTCCATAACTGATCCATTAACTGATGCTTTGACCCATTCTAGATGGCAAGATGCTATGGTTGATGAACTCAATGCTCTTGATCATAATGATACATAGGATTTGGTAGAGTTACCCCGAAAAAAGAGCTATTGGCTATAAGTGGGTGTTTAGTGTGAAGGTTAATCCCCTGGCTCGATTAAAAGCTCATTTGGTTGCAAAAGGTTATGCTCAGACTTATGGAGATGATTATATAGAAACCTTTTCTCCGGTTGCAAAGTTATCCTCTATTCGACGCTTTATCTCTCTACAATTGGCCTCTTTACCAATTAGATGTGAAAAATGCATTCTTGTATGGTGATTTACTAGAGGAAGTTTACATGGAGCAACCATTTAGGTTTTGTTGCTTATGGTAAAATTTGTAAATTACGGAAGTCTCTAGCAGTCTCCTCGTGTCTGGTTCAGTCAGTTCAGTTCTGTAGTGACAAACTATGGATTACAAAGGAGCTCACATTATCACTTAGTGTTCTTTCCTTTTAGTCTAACTCTGGATGTATTTCGTTAGTGGTTTATGTTGATGATATAGTGGTTACCGTAGTGATGAGAATGGAATTAAGAAATTAGAAGGCATTCTTGCATCTCAATTTCAGACCAAGGACCTTAGTCCATTGAAATATTTCTCGGGAATTAATGTGTGGTGGACCTATTTGTTTGTCTCAACGCAAATATTGCTTAGACATATTGAATGATTCTGGTATGATCGAAAAAAAGCCGTGTGGCTCTTATGATCCCGAATGTGAAGCTGTAAGCATATGAAGGAGACCTTGATAATCCAAAGAAGTATAGAAGAGTTGTGGGAAGGCTAAACTATTTAACAATCACACTCCCCGATATTGCCTTTTCGGTAAGTGTGGTAAGTCAATGTATGTCGTCTCCAAGAACCTCACATTGGTTATGGCATCAAATATCAAAACCATGGTTATCATATCATACAAGGGTTCACTAATGTGGACTATGGTGGAGACCCTACTAACAAACGGTCTACAACAGGCTAGTGTGTGTTCGTGGGATGGCCCAAACTACCTGTGAACTGATATGGTTGCGTAATCTTCTAGGTGAAGGATATAGTCGGTCTAAATCAATGAATCTATGATGTGGCAATGAGGCAACAATTCATATTGCAAATAATCCGGTATTCCATGAAAAGCTAAACATATTGAAGTAGATTGTCACTTCACTCGGGAAAAGCTAGAGGATGGATCTATTTCAACTTCTCATATTAGAACCGGCAATCAAGAAGCCGATGTCTTCACCAAAGCTCCAGGAACTGAATCACTTATATTTGTAGCAAGCTGGGCATGATGAATATCCATGTTCCAGCTTGAGGGGGAGTGTTAGTATTCTTTGTATTAGTTAATATTCTTTAGTTAGTCCATGGGCCCTTGTGGGCCTTAGTAGATCTAGGGTTGTCCTTTACCCTATGTATATATACTTTCCTTTTTCCTTTCAGTAATAGAAAGTTCTCAAGAGTGCAGTAACACGAGTGCAGTAATAGAAAGTTCTCTCGTTCTCTCTGATAACACTCCCCAAGCTATCTTGCTCCTCAAGTTATCTTGTTTCCCAAGTTAAATCTAGTTAAATACTTATTTAATAAAAAAAACTATCCAATAATCAAACTAATAACTTCCATAATTGAAATAACAATAATTAATTTGGTCTCTTATCAATGAACTGCTAGTGCAAAGGTAAGGAACATTGCTCATACGGCCAAAATTTAGTTTGTTAGATGATGAAATGTTTTTATATTGTGTTTCATGACTGCTTATCTGAGTGATGAGCAAATCAGAAATTAGCTTTGTCCCCATCGTTGTTAACAGAGCAAAAGGAACAAACATCTGCGTAGGGTACAAAACACCCATCATGGCATCAATTGACATTCTAAGAAATTAATATTAGGACGGTGTTACTTTTCTTAGAGATAGATTCCATTTGTTCAGTCAATAGGAATAGTAGGGAAATTTTAATGATATGGTTATAACTGCCCATTTAGCGAATGGGGGCCAACTTCATTTTGTATTTACACCTATCACGATCACGAGTCATAACTGATAAATATTATTGACGCAACCATCTGTCTTATACTCAATGAGCCAACTATCTCATATGCCTTTGGAATAGGTTGAAGTAGTCAGTTATCTACAATTAATTGCCTTGAAATAAAGAGAGATTTGTGAAGACACCATTGTTAGCTCTTCTTTTCTATAATCTTACAAGCTTGTTACAAATGACTCAGGTGATGTTGAACACACACATTTGGTTAAGGGGCTGGATTATGCATTGCTGCACAAAGTCAGAAGTGAAATAGACAAGAAACCAGAAACTGAAGATGCTAGTGATGGCAAGCGTAGGTAAGCATGTAGTTTGGAGCTAGTAATTGCAAGTGAAGCGCACGCGCACACGCACACACGCACACACACATATATAGATACATATATAGACATACATACGTACGTACATACGTACGTATACCTACATACGTATGTACGTACATACCTACATATATGTGTTTTTGTGCGTGTGATGTATATATATGTATGTAAAAACTTTATTTGATTTTAACTCATATATTGATGATTAACAGAGTTTCCAAGGAAGAGCATCCAATATCATTTCGCACTGGAAATGCAAAGGTAAGTTGAAGCTCTGGATTATTAGACCCTGCTACTCCTGTTTGTATCACCTTTGTTAGCTGTACACTCTATTTCTGCTGCAGGCTGTGTATCAGTGGATAGTGAAGCCTCAAACTGCTATCAAGCCAAATGATATGTTCCTTCCTGGACGAATGGCTTTCATTTTTGACATGGTAAGTCTTCTTCTTCTTCTTCTTCTTCTTCTTATTATTATTATTATTATATTTACCTTGCGGTAGTTTCGATTATGTGAAATCAGAGAGCAATTGTGAAGATGAAAAATGTTATTCACGTAAAAAGGAGAAATAAAAACGTATTTATACTTGATCTATACAAGGAATGAACTAATTACACTAATACTCCCTATAATTATACAAAGACTCTATATATAAATCTAACAAATAACAAGTCGTAATGTGCCGGTGTCCTCTAGTTTTATAGGGAATTTTGTCTGCATGTTTTCCTTTTGTGATAACCATGTACTTTTCATGCTGCATATTTTCATCACAACTGTTCAGAGATAATCCTTTCTCTGTTTTCTTAACGCGATTTGACATTTGTTATTCCGAGGAATGCATGTATAAGACAGACTGGCAGGCAGTTTGAAGCTTTGTAACATGAATTAATGCTGCTTATTCATGACAGGAGAGTGGGTTTTCTCATGATATTCCAACCACTGTCCACAGAAGCAAAGCTGACTGCCCAGAACCAGAGGTTTTTTATAGTTCAATTTTGTTTGTGATTTAATGTAAGCAGGCTTCAACTATAAATGGTTATTATGGTATATGCAGGAAATGGTTACTGTCAGTGTTGACGGCTCTGTGCTTGATCGGATTGGGAAAATTATGTCTTACCTTCGCCTTGGATCATCTGGGAAGATTCTTAAGAAGAAGAAGAAAGAAAAGGATGGAAAAGGTACACAGACACACACACACACACCCCTTTCATCACCCCCACCCTCTCTCTCTCTCTCTCTCTCTCTTAACTTCCTCTAGAAGCACTTTGTAACTCACTGCATGTTCAGAGATAAATTTAACAGATATATGCTCCCATACGATTAGGGTTGATTGACGCATTCTGTCAGGCCTAAGACTCACTCACACCCCCACACACTCACGCTTGCGCACACACATGCAATGAGCCGGGGAACCAGGATGAAAATTCCTTCTACATCTTATCTCATTCATGAACTAGGATGAGAACTTTATGTGTCCAAAGCCTCTATGGTATATCCCTCAGTAGCATCTTCAAGTGCTGCAGTTTTCTTGATTTATGCTCTAGTGAAATTTGGGATTTCCCCTAGTGCTTTGTGTTACTTGATGTCCTTTGTACAAACGTCAATGCGTCATTTTCTTGATGAAAAGGTGGTTGATGTTTTGACACACTGTCCAACTTTAGGAGTGTTATTGGAGATATATATTTATATTAATGTTTGACTGGTATATATTATCTCTTGGTTTGGCATGTTAGGCTGTTTCGTACTATGTATACACAGATGCACTATTCTGTTGCAATTTCATTAATTATATACAGTGGTGTTATGTATGTGTTAAATTTTTGTTTCGTTTACCCAGGAAAGCTCTCAGCTGTTTCTGGTGACTATGATGACAAAATGTCAAAACATCGTACGGGGAGAGAAATTCTCCCACCTCCTCCGCCACCTCCTGAAAGAAATGATGATTCAGATGCAAAAGAGAAATTGGTGGCTCCTCGCAATGAGGAGGATGATATCTTTGTAGGAGAAGGAACTGAGTATGCCATCCCTAGCCGCAGCCCTGTTTCAGAAGACATGGAAGAATCTCCTCGAAGGAAGGAGGAGAGAGCTTCCTATTTTGATGAACCTGCTTATGGTCCTCCTATTCCACCCTCTCAGCCAGAGTGGCAACAAACTGTGAGAGTTTCTTCTTCTTTTTTTTAACCTGCTTATCTGATAATATGCATGCATGGGCAACCTGGAATTTGGTTTTTGTATTCTTCCCTAACAACTTACATATTTTAGAATGGATATGATGCCATGCAAGTAGCTGCTGTTTCTGGTTATCAAGGCGAGTGGCAGGACTATCAATATGCTGAGCAACTGGCAGCTTATCCTCCTGACCAATACCTTCAGCAAGGCACTCAAACATACGAGGAGATGCAAGCAGGTTCCAACATAGAAGAAGCAGCAGCAGATCCACATCTAATGACCCAAGAAGAGAAAGATCGGGGTCTGGGGTCAGTCTTCAAGCGGGATGATGTGAGGCTTCAACAACTACGTGAGAAAGATGCTCGGGAGAAAGATCCAAACTTTATATCAGAGAGTTATTCAGAATGCTATCCAGGCTATCAAGAATATAATCGTGAGGTTGTAGATAGTGATGATGAAGATGATTTGTCGAAAATGGATATGGGTGGACGAGTAAGTTTTTCTATTCTTCTCTACTACACTTTGCTGCCATGGAATGAATGTTTAAAAAAAGAAAAGAAAAACGTTAATGGTACTTGGATGGTAGATTCTACCATATGATAAACTAGATAGAGTAACTACTTTTAAGTAAAACCTTTTAATTTGTGTAATACCAGTGTTGTAAAACTCCTATTCCAAGGCTGAGTACTCGGCGACTCGTGACAAGGTGGGTGACCTTGCCGAGTTGAGGTGAATCCGAGTACTGTAAAACTCGACCCAAACTCGGGCAAACTCAGGATGATTCGGTCCTAAATTTTTTTATAAATACTAAGTCTCCTTGGTTCCCATAATTAAAGCCATTAACACATACCTAGTTTCCTCGTATTATAAGTTAACAACTTATTTGAGTATTTATTTTCTAATTCTATAGTTCCATGAACATGTCATACCCTATAATTTTCAATTTATATATAAAAGTTCCAATCCAAATACTCCCCGAGTACTCCCCACAAAGACCGATTACTTGCTACACCCCAGTCTACCGCCTAGCGAGTTTTACAACATTATGTAATACAGAACATGCATCACTAAAGGTGACATATTTTCGTTTGCAAAAGCAGGATAGTTGCAATATAAACACAAATGACCAGAAAAGTTTATGACTTGGACTAGTATATGAGCTCACTCGTCTGGTGTGATTGTGGAGAAATCTAGACTAATAGGTTGAATGAATAGGAAGAGATCTATTCCATATAAAATTTTGGCCTTATAACTGAAGATAGAAGCACCTTAGCATGGTATTGGTGTGTTGGGCAGGCTTTGCAGTTTTGATGACGTACAGTAACCTCAGATATTCTACATTTTGTTTTGGTGCTTGCCAGGCGTGTTGACCTAGTAGATGTAGCATGACGGTTCATTGTTGCTTAGAATAGACAAATGTCATCATAGAGGATAGTACAAATAAATCCCATTAAGTTACAGTAATGCTCAAGCACTTGGTCGCTTTAGGAAAAGGTGCAAATAAAGGATGTGTGACTTTAATCTAAAATGGCTGAAACTTGGTTCTGAACGCCGTCTTAGGAATGCCATATGATATAATTCTTATCCCTTAGGTCACTTACGGATCTTGGAAATCATCTATATTCTGATTATTCATCTACAAGAGAGAAAGAATCAATGCTAGCAAGTTTTGATTTGTATCATGTAGCCTACACAAAATATTAAAAGTCTGTGAAGAGAACCTTGAAGTATGCACCAACAATCCTCACCGTCGCCAGGGTTGGGTTGGGTACGAAAATAATAATAACAATGATTGTGTGCAGGCCTTTCCCTTTGACATCAACGTTTATAGGAGAGGAAACATTTTCTGATTTCTTAATATCTAGGATTAGCTTTTTAAGAGTAAATTACATATTTGGTCCTCGTGTTTTGTCACTTATTTCACTCTCGGTCCTTAAAACTTTGTCTATTGCACTGGGGTCCCTATTGTTTGAATTTTGTTACTCGGTCCTTAAACTCCGTTTATTACTTTGGTACAACCGAATAGACCAAAGTACCCTTACTTTTTCACTTGAATAGACCATTATGCCCTTGTTTCATTTTTTATTATTTTCTTTGTACTCTAAATAATTTAAAAATAATATTTAAACTAATAAATACTATTATATATTACATAATACATTATTATTATATACCCCAACCCGGCACTCCATCCCTTCTCCCTCTCTAAACCATACCTCCGCCGCAGACCACCACCACCACCACCATCACCCTCCTCTTCCTTCTTCTCCACCATCGCACGGACCTCCACCATCACCCTCCTCTTCCTTCTTCTCCATCATCGCACTGACCTCCGCCATCACCCTCCCCTCCATTCTCCACCTCCATCACCACCATCTTCTCTCCCTTTTCTGCCGTGTCACCACTCATGACCATCACCGCAGTCCACCATCACCGCCACTGCCCGCATCCCCCTGAAGAAGCCACAACCACCTGCTATTGGGTTTTGTTTTGGTTCCTCACCACCTGCGTGCGATTTGAATACCACCTCCGCAGATCTGCTCCATCGATTTGCAGACCGCCTCAGATCTAGGGTTCTCCGGGCGACACCATGTTACAGCCGCCATCTTCTTCTGCTCTTTTTTCTTCTAATTTCGTGGATCTGTTCAGGCATGTTCATATATCTCAGTGTGTGCGTGTGTAATATGTGGGTGGCGATGGTTAGGGTTTTGGTTGATTAATGTTTCGAACTGTTAGGAATTTTAGAGGATTTCACTTGAATCGTATTATTGATGATTCCACTTGATTGAATATACAACTGCTATTTATACTACATCGAGACATGTAACAAAATATCTATCAGCTAATAACAGAACAGCTATCAGCTAACAAGCTAATAACAGAACAACTATCAGCTAACAGAAGGTGAATTAACTAAACTAACAGCTGACCAAAACATACTAGCTGACCGACACATATTTGTATTAAAGTCACACCTCACACAAAGTATCGACCACCACCAATCATCCTTGAGTAATAAACACCCATGTCATCCTTGAGTAATCGTCTATAATTGACAAGAAGTATCGACCACCAAGTAAAGGTACTTGTGAAGGACCCCAATAATCAGCATGAAGATAATCCAAACTTGACTTTGTTCTATGAACACCTTTTGAAAAACTCACCAGCCTTTGTTTTCCAAATATACAATGCTCACAAAGACCTAACTCAGCCATTTTATGACCTCCAAGAAGCCCTCTTCTGCTGAGAATAACCATACTGTCAGGAATTGAGAGAACTTTATTTGATGAAAAATGAATCAGTTTACAACAACGATAGCCTCCACTATTTATAGGACTAGTTTAGGCATCTAACAAGAAACTAACTAATCGAAACAGAAACTAACAGCTAATTACAACTGAACTAAAGTCACTTAACACATACCCTTTTCATTAACATGACTCAGCCTCATATGCCACAAACGAGCTATGGTAGCTGACCCAACAGCTGTGGTTCCTTCTAAAATGTACAAGGTACTCTTCTTGATACCTTTCATGACCACCAATGCACCTTTGGTGACCTTAATCACCCCTCCTTCACCGCTGTACTTGAACCCTTTAGAGTCCAAGACTCCCAAAGAAATCAAATTCTTTTTCAAGTTGGGCACGTGACAAACATCAGTCAAGGTTTTCATCATGTCATCATGCATTTTGATGTTTATTGACCCAATTCAAACAACTTCACATGATATGTTGTCCCCCATTAACACATTTCCTGCTGAAACACTTTCATAAGTATCAAACCAACCTCTATTTGGCGTCATGTGATAAGAACACCCTGAGTCAAGGATCCATTCATCCTTTTGACTTTGTAACTCAGCAACACTTTGACAATCTGCTGAAAGTACCAAGTCAGCCTCTGAAAGTGAGTCATCCTTTGCAACAGCAGCGGGCGCTTTGTCTTTTTGTTTAGGACACTCGTTTTTCCAATGACCTTGTTCTTTACAATATGACACACATCTTTGAGATTCACTTTAGATCCTTTACCCTTGGATCTTGACCGACCTTTTCCTCTCCATTTTCCTTTCCCCTTCTCTAATCGACCTCTTTCTCTTCCTCTATCACCATCAACAATGGATAGACCAGCTGATTGACCTTCAGATCCATTTCCATTCCCCGAAGCCTTATGACGAAGCTCTCTTGAATGCAAACTCAATCTAACCTCTTCCAATGTAATTGTATCTCTGCCAACAACAAAAGAATTTAACAAAATTCTCGTATGAAGGTGGCAGAGAAACAAGTAACACAAGAGCAACATCCATGAATCTTGGCTTCAACATTCCTCAAATCCATGAGAATGGAGTTTAGCTCATCAAGATGCTCCTTCAAAGCCATTCCTTCATACGCAGCGAGAATCTTGATTCTCCATAGGCTGAAGCTTGGTTAAAAAAGCGCACCCGAGGCTTTCTGATGTGCGAGGCGTTGCCTCAAACGCATCCCGTGTGTGATGTGATGCGTTTTCCATGATGCGATGTGAGGCGTTGCGATGCGCGAGGCGTACGCTTTTTACGCATCATGTAGTTTGGGCTTTCTTTTATATTCTAGCTATTTTAAAAGGTTGTTTTAGAGGACTATTGAGTTTAACTTATATGTGGAGTGGGCCAATTATAAAGAAAAATGTTTTTTAATCATAACTTAAACTCCTAAAGTCGACCTCTTCTCCTACCATAGTTATTGTCTCCTACAATAGTCGAAGTTGTCTTCTAAACCTGAATTAAATTAAAAGGTCAAGTATGTTATGTGGAATTAAAATATAAGTATTTTCTTAATACCAAACGCCTTGGGTGCATGATGCGAGCGCATCATGCATCATGCCTCGGCTTCTAGACCCCTAACGCCTCTGAGCGCTTCACGCTTTTTTGAACCAAGGGCTGAAGTTATTTTTACCCGTAAACTTGTCAATCTTGATAAGAGAAGGCATTTTAAAGTTTCAAGAACTTTTGTATACTTAAACGGCTAACTTCAATTTTCGAATCGCTAACTATGATAGAAAATTCAAACGATCACAGACACTATTAATTCAATCGATAGAAATCCACCGTCAATTTTCAATTCTTGGAGAAATTGACACAATCGACGATCGCTGACTTTCAATTGCTGTTGTCAACTGCCAAAGTCGCAACACTATCACCGAATTTTGCAATTGATTTTAAAGAACTTGATTGACAACTTCAATCGACCACCAATTGCCGATGCCAATTAACTGTCGATCGATAATTTGTTCCCCCGACTCAAATCGACCACCAAAATTGCAGTCGCTTGTTCGCTCCACCTTGAATTGAACACCAGTCGATTCCTCCGTCCTTTACCTTGAATCGCCGTCGCCAAACACCTTGAATCAAACTCCAAGATCGACGCAATTGATTGCCCAGAGTGCAATCACAAGAAGCGCAATCGAGAGAGAAGAAATTGCTTCGATCGATTACCCAGAACAAGAATCGAATTTCAGAAACTTCAGAAGCGTGATAATCGTAACCACACTCTGATACCAATTTGTTAGGAATTTTAGAGAATTTCACTTGAATCGTAATATTGATGATTCCACTTGATTGAATATACAACTGCTATTTATACTACATCGAGACATCTAACAGAATATCTATGAGAAAGTGAATTAACTAAACTAACAGTTGACTGAAACATACTAGCTGACTGACACATATATTTGTATTAAAGTCACACCTCACACGAACTTATTATGGTTTCAGTACATGATTTTTGTTTTTGGTTTTTTGATTTTGATTGTGGTTGATTTTGATTGTTATATACATGATTTTTGTGATCTCCAATATCTGGTGGTTTTAGCGATGGTGGTTGGAGGTTTCCGGTGGTAAGGGTGGTTTCTGGTGGGGGTGGTAGAGGGTGGTTCTTGTTCTTGATTGGGGATTTTCAGATTCTTGTTCTTGGTGTTCTTGTTGGGGACGATTGGGGGAAGACAGTAGCTGGTGGTAGTAGAGGTGGACGGTGGTCAGGGTGGGTGTTAGTAGACGGTGGTAAGAGATTTGGGGGTGGTGGTAGACGGTGGGCAATTGGTGGTGGTGGTAGTATAAGTTTATTTATTTATTAATAATATATAATCAGTAAATAATTTTAATATGGTTAAGAGTTATAAAAGTAGCAAATTAATAATAAAAGGGTATTATTGCTCATTTTAAGTGCACAAAGATGGCGCAGGGACAAACCAATAGGGACCAAATATGTAATTTACTCTTTCTTTTATTTATAAGTGGTGCAGTGATGTATGAACATAACATATCCTCCACAGGCAAAGGGCCGGCTTCATAGGTGGGACTTTGAGACAGAAGAGGAGTGGGCTACATACAATGAGCAGAAGGAAGCAATGCCGAAAGCTGCATTCCAATTTGGCGTGAAGATGCAAGATGGCCGCAAGACGAGAAAGCAGAATAAAGACCAAAAGATAACGAATGAGCTGCACAAGATTAATAAGATACTCGCCAAAAAAAATATGCAAAAAGGTGAAGCAAATGATGACAGTGGCGACGAATCTCATCCTGGAAAGAAGCTCAGGGTGTAAGCCTTAAAAGTTATGCACTGCTTTTATCAGTGAATTTAAGCATTCAAAAACTGTTTCTAAATGCTTACATTTGCTATCTCCTTTGTCATGCATAGTTTTTGAATTTAATATTATGTGCAATGAACTATACTTTGTTAAAATAAATACATTAAGCTACCCGAAATTTTCAATTAATGTGATGCGAGCTGCAATACTCATATTGCAGGTCACATTGATTTTTAAAATATTTTATCTTTTTTTATATTTCATTGCTATTTTATTATTATCATTATTGTTGTTATCATATTCTGCTAATCTCTCCCCTCAAACTCTCTCTTCTCACAATGAATCACCACCGCCACCTCCTATGAACCAGCACCACGCCCTTCATCTATCTTTCTCCCCCTTGACAAATCACCACCATTGACACCTCTTTTATCTTCAAAAGCCACCACCTTTGCCGCCGCATTCATCTTTAACGACCACTCCCACCTCGAAAACTCCAAATTGAAATTTTAAAAATCTTAGATTTTGGTATAACATAAAATTGATGGTTAAAATCAATCAAAACTAGAAATCCGAATCGAAATCCACTTATGAAAGATGAAATTTTGAATCGATTAAGCTCATGTTTAAAATCTGGAATCGATTGAGTTGTTCATCATCTAAACTCGATTTAGGGTTCATCATGGTACATTCCACTCAAACCTAGATCTATCGATTTAGAGTTCTTCACTTTGTTGAACAAAACACATTGATCGATTTCAGATCCAACTAGGGGTGTCAATGGGTCGGATCTTGATCTAGATCCGGTCCGGTCCGGTCCGATCTGCTCCATTTATATTATCCAACGGGGTCAAAAAAAACTAGATCCATTGACCCAATAAGTGATCCAATAGGTTGACCCATTTAATTGGATCATTACGTGGGTTAATACAAGATCTGTCTGGGTCGATCAATTTAATAGTAAATTACGTCACTGCCACCACCGCCTACCAA
>JAUEJL010100705.1:0-13279 GCA_032274825.1 Drosophyllum lusitanicum
ACTTAAGCTAGTCAAACCACACATATTCCACACTTTCAAGTCACGTAAGTTTTGTATCAGCCATTTTCTCTCAAACCTTTGATCAAGAGCAGTAGATTCATGTAGTACAACTGATCCTATCAATCACACAAGCTTAAGGTACGATTGTTTTGATTGTTTTTTCCAAATTTTAGTGGGTCAAAGTAATTCAATGGTTGAATCAATGATTTAAGTATGTTTATGTTGTTATTTCTTAGATAAAGGCTGTTTGGGGTGTAGGAAAAACACCCCAGTAGCAATAGGATGAATTAAAATGGAGTTGTTTTGACGTTTGGCCGGAGAAACAGCAAGACAGTCGGCGAACTGTTGCTGAAACCAGAAAGGCACGGGCGTGCCTAATAGAGACCATGACCGCCTTTGTTCATGGGGTGCGGTGTGCCGGGGTGCGGCGTGCCGGGGCACGGGTGTGCCTATGTAAGGTTCGACCGTGTTCGGCCCAGTATGCCCATGTTTTTGGGCCATGCTTTGGGCTTGAACTATAGGGCACGGGCGTGCCTCGCCCCTGTAAAGTTTATTAATTGCTAGAATCGCTATGTGTTTAATGCCATAATTGTATATTATGTGTAGGATGTTATTGTGGGCATAAATACTCCAAGATAATTGTGGCATAACACTGTGTTCATAACTTGATTGTTGAGGTGAGTTTTCTAAACTCTGATTCATATCTGTGATATGTGTGATGTATTGCAATGTGTATTATTGATTTGAGGATCACCGTGTGGGTAGCATGCTGCTTCGTGCAGTAGGAGCTACAAGCAGCGTTTTAGCCTTCTTGGCGGATGTTAAGATGGTGCAGTACTGTATCCATAAGAACTGTTGTGGCATTCATATATATGTATGTGCATGCTTATATGATTTACAGTTTAACAT
This sequence comes from Drosophyllum lusitanicum, assembly GCA_032274825.1. Classification (NCBI taxonomy): domain Eukaryota; kingdom Viridiplantae; phylum Streptophyta; class Magnoliopsida; order Caryophyllales; family Drosophyllaceae; genus Drosophyllum; species Drosophyllum lusitanicum. Next base: position 910 of record JAUEJL010100705.1, read on the forward strand.
TCTCACTAAGCTCTCGTAGCTTATCAGATACTACTTGTTGTTTTTGCAGATTATGTTAACACCAAGGCAAGACCCTAGTTTAACAACAGTTGTTATTTGTTTAAAACTTATTTTGAGACAATAACACTCCTGTTTATATAACTAAAGTTATCTAGCAACTTGCTAGCATTTAATAAAATTCTACCTTGATGTTAAAAAAAAAAACTTAAGTTATCCATGTTTTAGTGAAGACCGTGGAAAGCGTTATGGAAGAAGAAAAAAGTAGTTTGGGGAAGAGTGTAGTATGTGCAGTGGCATACTGGCATCCCACTTGATAGCATTAAATACGTCCACGTTGTCATGAATTTGCCATTAATTGCAAGAGACGTGGTCGTATCAGATGCATTCAATTCTCCATTATATTGTTGGTCGGTCGTAGTTACAACGTTAAAAGGACCATTTTTATACTTGGTGAGGATGATGATATCGTTATAGTTTGGTCGTTCGTACCAATGCATTCAATTCTCCATTATCACAAATCATCATCTTTCTTACTATAATATTGTTGAACTTTAAGACTGTTTTTGAAAATTAAAATCTTATTTTATTTGCGAATTCAAGAATTTTGAAACTTTGTATTTGACGAGTAAAGACAAAACAACATTATCCAATTTTATTAGGGTATGGTACAGAAAATTACTCCCTCTATCTTAAAATTATTGTCTACAAACAAAAACATACGGTTTAAAACAATGCAACTAATGCAATGTTTATGTAGTAAAATTTCCATTTTCAGTTTTACATTCAACGCATTGTTAACTTGTAAAGGAAACAGTAGCGAGAATTAATTAAGAGTAAAATAGGAAAAGTAACAATTACTAATATTTTTAAAAGTGGATGATTAATTATTTTGGTAAATACTAAACAATAATATTGGGACAATAGGAGCAAAATATAAACAATCATATTTTTGTCCTTAATAAAATACTACTTTAGGAAAACCAACGGCTTATATTTAATAAGCAGATAGAGTAAAAAACCTCATTAAAGAAAATGAGTTGATTTACGCACAACACATTATAGTCAGGCACAACAGTATATTGCTTTTTAGACATTATATGCCCTTAAATACATAGATGAGCGAGAAAGATGAGGATTACATACGAGTATACATGTCTAATTTTTTGTGTATGGCTAAAAAGAATTGTTTACAAATCTTCGGTCAAAATAATAAACCAGGTTACATTAACTATTTCAAATTGGCAAATTTGATAGACGAAAGAGTACACTACATATAAAAGTGATTTACTTCTGGCTCATTGGCCCCTCTATCGTTCTACTTTCGTGAGCGACAAATATATAGTGTCCAGCCGAATCAAAATACAAAACAAGAGTAAAGAGAAGGCATGAAATTTTGGGTTTGCAACCATGCGTCCATGCTGCTTTATACAGGGACTGTAGATGTAAATAATCAATAGTACAAGGACTAGACTCGCTAAATTAAACTTATTTTCCAATAATAGAATGTAAAGAACATCTTCTTGACAAGAAAGAATCAACCCCCCCTGGCCCCAAATCACTAATGGCTGCAAAATCCAATACAAAATCTCCTTACACTGCTTATATAAATCCAGTCTTTTGACATAAATAAGCATCACCACCATCATCATCATCAGTTAGAAATCGCGTCAACACTGTCAGGGGTCTTCACATAAAACCGATTGAGCCGTTCCATTGACTTCTTAACCTACAATAATTCAAATATGAGTTTCTAATTTTGTAATTTTTATTGAATATCAACATCAATGATCTTTAAAAGGATCTATATTTGCCAAAATCTTACCTGCTCATCCCAATCAGTTCTCCATGTCAAGTATATAAGAGCAACTGATTGAGTTAAAATGCCTCCAATCATTCCAATCCAAATGCCCTGTATATATCAAGTGATATAAAGTTAAAAACTTTATTTAAAGCAGTAGAAAATTACTCGATCTTGAAGTTATTTCGTGTTTTGATGATCGTATTTACCTTTACTTCGAGATTTGTCAAGTATCCAAGCAACGCTCCCAATGGTATACCAATCAAGTAAAAGCAAACGAGGTTAATGACTGCTACAATACCCTGCATGCCGGCTCCAACTGCCACGCCTGATGACAAAAGAGGATTTTACGGGTTCAAATTAATACACAAACGCATATACTTTCCAAGAAAAGAGAGGTTTTATTTGGACAAAATGAGTAAGATTTTAAGGGTCTGAATCTTGAAAATAGATGCAGCATGCATGCATTATACATTCCTAACACATGAATTTCATGATTTAATTGGACTTCACTAAAACCCTATTGATTACAAGTTTTTACAGGTTGAAATCCTGAAAGAGAAAAAAAGAGACCATAAATGTACACCATATAACAACTTTTTATAGGTCTTAATCTTGCAGAAATCCATTATTATGAACTTCAAGAGATACTTTCCCAGAATAGATCGTTTGTGCAATTCAACTGGCATATATACCAAACAACTTACAAAACAAACAGGGCTAAAATCATGTCACAAAGATCCAGCATAATGAACAATGATTATAACATTTAGATAAATAAAAAGTTTAATCGACTTCTCCCAAATCCCGTGTGCAACGAAATCGTAACGATTCTAATAGTGGTGAAAAGATCCAGAATAAAGAGCAGTAACCCTAATCTTTCCCAAGTTCATTTCGTAACATACTTTTACCAAACCTCTCATGGCAATTAGATATCACAACTATCGAAAAATAGGAATTTCAAACCTCTAAGAAAGTTTTTAAAATTAGGCAAATTCAAATGGTGGAATTACCTGAGAGAACTGGATAAATGCTGTTCAGCAACACCGAAAATGAAAGTAGTATAGAAAGATCTGAAACAGTGTCTGCAACTCGTTCATCATCTGTAAACACATAAGCAAGTTTTTTGCCAAACACCAAGCAAATAACAAAGAAGAATGTTCCTATTGCAATGGAAGTTCCCAACAAGACTTTAATTGAGAACTTTGCAGCTTTAGCATTTCCTCTTCCAAGTTCATTTGCAACCCGCACACTACATAATATTCAACAATATGAAGCTTGTCAGCAGCAAGTATAAAAATGCAGAAAAATATTAGTTCTATAAATGATTCAATTAATCTAATGCATACCATGCAGCACCTAAGAAGCCAAGGCTTATCATAAACTCCCATGCGTTAATGTTCAAACTGCAAAATGTCGAAGAAAATTTGATTAAATTATTTAAGATATTTTTAAAATAAATTAAAAAAGAAAAGAAAAGAAAAGGAAAGAAGAGTTATGAGTTGTTTACCATATGGAGAAAGCAGCAATGGCAACTTCTGCATTTGCCATGTATCCAGCAAGTAAGACTAACACAGCATTGTACCATAGCTCCAAGCTGAGAAGAGAGAACATGAAAAAGTTAGGTAAGTTTACAAATGATCTAACGGTGGATACAGGAAGTCACAAGAAAAGTAAAAAAAGGTTGACTTTTCAGGTCAAACGATTCACTTTTGGGCTTAACTTTTTCATTTTTTAAGAACAAAAAGTTCAGTATAGTTTAATATTGACACAGAAAGTTACATAGAAATGTTGATATCTTGTTTATTGCATAATGCGTACCAAAAACAAGATTAAAATGTAGAATATTTTACTTGTAAGTCAAAATGGCCATAGGGCATGGACAAAAAGTCTAAAGTATCTTTTTATGAAAGATTATTAACTAGCAATTCAAATAAACAGATTGACAGACAAATGGTAATACAATTACTTACCAGACCATAATACCAGATGATATTGAGAGCTTCACAACAGGAACCAAATCTTTGAAAGCAGCAACAGTAAACCCTTTCCATGAATAAGGACACCAACCACCAAAAATGTAAATAAATTCTCCGATCACAAGAAACCATGAAGATACTGACAGAGCAACCATGGCGCCGGCCACCCCATATCCCAATTTATACACCATAAGCCACGACAACGGTATATGAATCCCAAATTGAAAGAGAGAAAGCCACGCAATCACCATGTTCTTCAACTGTGCTTGTAGAAACATCTGAATCGTCAAACTAAACACAAAATTGTAGATGAAAGGGATAAACCATAGCGATATGTATCCACCACTTTGAGCTATTGATTCATCTTCCCCAAGTAGCCTGTATACTTGTGTCCCGAAGATGAAAATCGGGAGCAGAACAGTCAAAGTAATCAAATCAACAATCCATGATCTTTGCAAGTAAATCCCCATCATATGATGTTGCCCTGCCCCAAATGCTTGACCACATAGGGTTTCAGTTGCACTCGACATCCCCAACTATCAAATCGATAAATTAACAAGCAACAATTAACAATTTAATTTAACATACTTTGATTTTCAATTTTGGAACAATGATGAAGATGAAGTGAAATTAAACATAGGTTGATCGACTTACAAGTATTCCATTGACGAATCGAACACTTAGGGTTTGAACGAGGGCGTAACCTGCAAGATCGATTTCACTAATATGGCCGACGAATGATTGAGTAACGACGATGGTTCCGAATGCGCAAACTCTTGATATAACACCAGGCAACGCGACTCGCCATATCTTTTTGGATTCAGTCCATACTCTTTCTGTTAAACTACCTTCTTCTACTTCTTCTTCGTGACGGAGTAGCTTTGTGTGAATTCCGTTATCCATTATTGCTTAAACTGAAAAACGGAAAAATACTGTCAAGTGTTGAGTTGATTTAGTGTTTTCCGGTGTGAAGTTAAGTAAAGTAGAGATCGGAATTCAGGTGGTTAGCGGCGGTGGAGATCGGTGGCTGGACACGAGGACGAAGCTCATGGTGGTGACGTGTCAGTAGTTTTTATCTTTTAACAAACGCTTGTAGTACTCGTAGACGAGTGTCATGCTTGATTGACGGTTGACTGACATATTTTTTTATTTATTTGAGAAGACAAAAGAAAAAATTAAAAAAATAGGAAAAAATCATAATCTTGATTAAAATCGGGTTAAAATATTTCATTTTTTTAATTTGAAACCCGACTCTGATTCGAACTCAAAATCATAAACTAAACTCTAATTCGAAGCTTAGAATTTGGTCCGAAATCGATTAAGCCATATTTCTTAAAACTTATCATGTCGGATTTTTCCTCGATCTATATTCAAACATAGATCGAGGAAAATAAGTGAGAAGTACAACGGGATAGACTGCGATTCAGATCTTTGATTCGTTTTTATTCTACTTCTTTATTTTCCTTCATGTATTGTATCTGTTTTTATCTAACGTCTTTATTTTCCTAGTCGGTTATTTTATATTTTTTATATATATTACGCTCCATGCCTTTCATTAAAAAAAACACTTCATAGTATTTTTTTTTATTTTTTTATGTTTGAATTTAAGAATTCATTTTTGTCAACTAAACTACATAATTATAGCCGACATCTTTAATAATTAATACAGTTAACCTATAATTTTAAATTCAATATTAAACTCAAAATGTTGATTTCACTTTAGTGTTTTTTATACATGAAAAATAATATTTAACAATCACAAACTTTAACTTATATTTATTTTAATTAATTGTATTATCTTCATTTAATAATTTTTTATTTATTTAACCATTTCATTCAACACACAAATTAATGTAACTTCCTAAACCATCTTCCTTCATAAATTTCAATAAGAATGTTACAAACAATAATGTCACTCTTTATATAAATCCACTTATAACATATGTAAGCTCATTCGCTATGTGCTAATAATTTATAATCTTAATTTAAAGTATATATATAAATAAATTTTGCAAATATATGAACAATGAATCTTTTAGTATATAAAAAACACTCGTGAGCGAGTTTGATAGTGTGATTGAGCAATAGTTCAATGTGATAGCTGGACGGTGTAATTAAGAAAAATACTAAATGAGACGATGTCATGGTGTGATTTAGTACCACCTTCTAGTAATATGTTTTTATAATTTTGAACTTAAAAATTTATGGTTAGCAAAAATTTTATATAAAAAATGAAATCCTCTTACTATTTTAGATTCATGTAACAAATATTAATCAATAAAATCAAATTAAAATTAATATATAATTATTGTAATGTACAAGTGTAAAGGGTTTTATATTTTTGGGCAAATTAAAGGAGGTAGGTTGGAATATAGGTGGCATTGTGAGTCACGTGCTTCATCCTACACCTAACAATGTCTCGTGCGTTTGGATCTACGCCACCCATTATGATATTTCTATTTTTTAATCACACTTCTATAAACCAAACCTACTCCCCTAAAATACTATATTATTAATTATTAATTAAAGAATTTTAATCTAGATTTACATTATTGTTAAGACTTTATTATCATCATATATTATTCTAGAAACCGGAATTTTTACTTGTTAGTTTTTTTTTTACAGTGTATCAAAAAAGAAGATGATAGGTGAATGTGAAAGTGCGATAAGTAAGAATTCAATACGAAGAACAATGTAATAGTGGATGTGATATATCCCCTTAATTATAAGATCAATACATGTGTCAAAATCTATAAATAAGTTAAGAAAAGAGAATTGCTAGATTTTACGTGTCATCTCATGATTAGTATAAGGATGGAGTATGAATAAATAATGTGAAAAAGTACGGTCCTACTTATTACTTTATTAGTGGTTTGAAATTATATTTCTTAGGAATTTAATCATGACACTATTTTATTTTAAAATTATATATGATTAAATCCAACATTTTATTTTTTATTATAAGCAAAACCAAAATTTGCTTTGAATTAGCAAGATTGAAAAACATGAATTCTCCAAGTCGACAAAACACAATTACGGTAGTCACACGTTATGCATCGGTACTTCAAATAACATATTTCTTATAAAAATGGATCTTTAAATATAACCTAAAAATCATGCTCTAAATAAACGCACTATAACTGAATTTAACAGATTAGCTATACTCTGATGTATGCAGTTTAATCGTTGTTAGCAAGTTCCTGACTAGCTATACTTAGATATACACGGTATAACTGATTTGATCAGTTTAGCTATCCTCTAATGTATGGAGTTTAACTATTTTTGCAAACGTTGACTAATTTAATTCCAATTTGGTGATCCGATCTACATAACTTATAAAATGAAACAAAACGACTAAACAAACAGAACCCCATCTCATCTATTCCAGTTATGGTAACTTAGATTTCTCATTCCAAACTCGGAATTATGAGACTATAAATGGATGACAAATCGATTCGCACCAGAAAGTCAAAATCAACTAATTACTTAATCAAGCTTAGAATCTTTTTGACCTTTTGGGAGCAAAAAGTCCACACTTAGGAACAACTTTCTTGAAAAAGAATACAAACCCAGATGAAATCTAACATAAACAGAGAAAAGAGACTTACTTTTTGTGATAACCGGCACCGGAGCACCGCCGTGAGACGCCGGCAACGATTCTTTCCAATTTGGGAAAGTTTGGGTGGAAGATGGTGGTGGGAAGGAGGAGGAGAAGGGTGAGAGAAGGGGTTTGAGGTGTTCAGATATAATAAGAGCAAAAGAGGTGGGTATTTATTTGAGTCATGGGAAAGAGTGTACCTACCCCTCAATGTAAACGGACCATGAATTATTTTTATCTCTAAAATATTAACCCTAAAAGAGGTGGCTTTGTGACCATTGGTCCACTCTTTGGAGCATGGTAGGTGGGAGGGTTAGGTACCAAAGCCATGACAAGATATAAAACCCTGCAACAATCATATTTCTCTAGCTAGAGGGACCTCTTATCAAGCTTTTTATAAAGGTGGTTTTATTTTGGACTCTATGCTTGGTGTACATAGATTCTACGTGTACGGAAAGTTGTGTTTTTGGTGAATGTTTTAACTTTTAAAATATCTTTAAACGGAAAATATCTTTTAATGTATCTGGTAGACGGTGTGGTCTACTTTCGCTTAGTGTGGTGGTGATGGTGGTGGTGGTGGTGGTGGTGGTGAGGAACGCGATGAGTGGTGGTGGATGGGTGTTTTGGAATTTCTTTCTTCTTTTCTTTTTATTTTTGTCTTTTAATTGATTAATTGTGGGGTAGGTGGATGGTATAGTGGTCTCGCTAAGGTGTCATCTTATCATCTCATGAGAAGGCGTGGTGGGCGTTATAGGGCGAGTGGTGGGTGCTTTTTCATTTATTTTGGTTTTTTAAAATTCGGTTGATGATGAGGGATGGGTGAGTACCAGAGTTTATGTTTCCACATCATTATTGTTTATGTGAGTATGATGCTAAGGTGATAATGTGTCGGAGTGTGGTCATTTGACCATACAGATCAATCTTATAGGGTCTATGGAATGTAAATCCCGTAAATCATTATGACGATTAAATCTACCATCCTACATGCATAATAAGCTTATAAATAGAAATAAAAATGAGTGAAGTGACATCTTTTAAACTTGTGGCAATTGTAATTTCACTTTATGTTCCTCCCTGTTGTTTGCTTCCATTGTGTGAAATGAGAGGGTCAAAGTGTGTGCATAAAGAGGAGGGTAACGTATCAACCTTTAGTGATGGTTTAGACTTTTAAACGTGTACAACATTCCTACGCGCAACTTACAACTTATCCTTTAAGTTGTATAATAATTTAAAGGAGCATTGTTTGAGTCCACTATTACATTCTATTTAATAATAATTATTAATTTTTAGTTATTAAGGAAAACTTTACCCGAGTCTTAAGACATTTGGGACCAACTAAACTTCTTATTAAGGGTTCAATAATTATAAGTACATATTTATCATCTACTAAATAACTTACACGTCTACCCATTTTAGGGGTGTTACACTAGTATATATATAACTACATGTAACAAGTTAATAAAAATTAAAAGAAGAGTCAATTACACTGTTAGTCTTTTTAGTACAGGGGGTCTTTCACTTTTAGTTTTTTAGCCAAAATATTGCAATATAAGCCCTTTAAATGAGTTTTGTGCACGTGATTAATTCTTTGATGAATAACTTTAACAGTCTTGTTGTCGAACTTTTTAAAATAGTCATTTTACCTTTTAGGTTTTAGGGACTAATCGTCTTCCTATCCTCCTATGACAAGAAATCGAGCGAAAAAGCAATCTGGGCGCACAGGGGGCGGCGCCATTTTATGAAATTCCGGCCAACTCCGATCGAGTGAAGGGTGGAGGTCAACATGGTTCTACTTTAGATGATGTGGGGAACAAGTCTATGCCTTCGGTTTCCTTGAAGATGGCCGGAGAAAAGATTTGAAGTTGAACCAGGGTCCTGTTCGTTCGATAGTTTCACAGCCGCCACCGATTTCCTCTAATTCGCCGACCATGGTAGGGGTCATGAACATGTCCAAGGGGGTCACCTTGATGTGGGGAACAACCCTATGGGTTCTATTAATTCGGTTGCTAAAGGGTCAAGGCCTGATTTCGTGTTCTCTTCGCAAAAAGTACAACAGCCACCGCAAGAGGCTACTGCGATGTCTACTGGCGTTGATACAGAAGGAGATAGGCATGGTGGGGTTCGCCCTGATGTACCTAGCACCCCTATGAGTTCCAAAATCCCTAATGCACAAGGTAAATCTTTTAATTTGCGTGATTCATGCTCGGACAACCCTAATTCTGGGCCTAAACCCTAGTAAAAAACCAAACAAAACATTCTAGAGAAGCCCAATTAACAATATGTACAAGAACATTTGTTCAATGATGGACATACGAAAAAAACACAACTTTATAATCCTGAAAAAGAAAAAACGCTAAAAAATTATAATGACAACAATAAGATAAACCCAATAAAAATTTGAGAGTTGTTGGATCGAAGACACACATACAAATATAGACATAAAAATTGAACCATAAAAAACTAAACTTCATGCTTATGTTCAGTAATGAACAAATAGCTTTTAAAGATATCCTTTATTTGCTCATTTGCATTCTAGAAATAAAAAATAAAGAAGAAACAGCAATGGCGTTGGTGATACAGACATAGATCCGAGATCTTGTTCATAAAGAAAAAACCTTCTACAAGAAAGAAAAAAAACTTTCAAAGTTGCTAATCATGTTTAAAAGAAAAAAAGCTCCAGATATAAGATCTTGTTCATCATCGACGGTAGTAGTGTTAGGCGGTTGTCGTGATGGTCTTCGATCAAATGGGGTAAACATGTGGCAGTGGTCACTGTGGTGGTGCGCTGTGATGGGGGTGCAGCTATGACCGAAATCAGTCGGCGGTGGTGAGATGCATGGTGATTGACGACATAGAAAAGGGGAAGGGTGATCTGCAGCAGCTGTGATGGCGGTGCTTGAGGGTGGCAGCGAGGGCGGAGAAGAACTCTTTATTGGCCATCAGGTTTCAACAAAAAGGCGAGAGGATAACTCTTCCTTAGTCATCGGATTGGAACAGAGGCGAGATGGGAGAATCGCTGGAAAACAGCCGGCTGCTGTTGAGATAGGAGAAAACCCTAGGTTTTAGAGAGAGATGGAAGAACTTCATCTGCACAATCGTGGGTGTATCTAGTGTTTGAATTAAATATGAGATTTTGTCTAAGGTCTAAAAGACAATCATACCCATTGCCCTTTTTTTTATTCCCTTGGTTTTAAAACTAAGGTTTACTTTTTTAAAATGTATTAAACTATATTCCAAATATTAATGTGTGTATCTACCTTTCAAAAATGTTATTGTGTGTATCAAACTTTTAAAAATGTGTTATTGTATGTATTAAACTTCCTATTGTATGTACTAAACTTATACTTTTTTTTATATTTTATGTAATAAAAATATATACAATAACAACAAATTAAAAGTTCAATACACACAATAGCATTTTTAGAAGATGGATACATATATTAACATTTGGAGTATAGTTTAATACATTTTGAAGAATTAAACCCTTAAAACTACTTACAAAATTGTCATAACTCATCTTAACCGATGATTAAATGATCTAATGGTCTAGAAAGTTTCTCGCACTTTTGTTACACCTTTTGTTATGTATATATCCATCTTTCAAAGTTACATTTTAATGTATTAAACTTTCAAAAATATATTATCGTGTGTATCCTATTTGCCTATTTGGTATAGCAGAGGTAACAAATCAAAGTTTCCTTTTAATATATTAAACTTTTACATACATATAATTGTGTGTATCCAGCCACCTACAAAATGCTATTACGTTTATTTAACATGAACATATGATCATAGTTCAATAGATTGATTGCCAAATCGAACACAAACAGAATCATCAAAGTATTCAAAGCCCTAAAAAATGATTCATGTTTCGATATCTTGTCCTGTTAACAAAACCAGAATGGTTTGTTTTGAACCTCATATTTACTCACATGTATTTGTGTATCTTTAATTGGAATCTCATGTTCATATTTAAGGCTCATCATCATCTTAGTTTTGTATTATAAACATATAATGTACAAACTACTCCAAAATATATTAAGTTTTACACATTTTACTATTGTATTTGTCAACTTATTTTTTTATTGAATCGAACTTTTAAAACTAGCATATTATGTGCATCAAGTAACAACCTCTTAGAAAGGTCACTTGATTCACACAACACCCTGGTTTTGAAATTTTGATGCATTACAGAGTAAGCTTCAAAGGTGGATACATACAACAGTAAAATGTGTTACGTTTAACACATTTTGGAGAAGTTTGCTCGTATATAATATTGTAATATTATTATTTGACATAAATATTAATATTTATAATAAACACATATAATGATATAAACTAGGTTTAAAACATTTAAAATCTTACTTAAAATACTAATTGATGTTCTAATTAACCGTGTGTGACCTTTTAGGTTTATGTATTACTAGTCATGTCATTATATGTTAGTTTTTGGGTGCATGGAACCAATAGTTAGTTTTCAAAGGAATTAAACAAATCCTTGTACATGTAGAGATAGCCCTATCTCAAAGTCAAGCCAAAGTCTAGATGAGGAGTCAAAGTCCATGTCCTAACCCATGCAGACAAAATCCTGGTCTTAAAGTTAAAGTTTCTAGCTTGGAAAAGGAAGTTGATCGGATGCATGGACACATCATTGGCTTTGGGCGGACAAGGGTATTTCCGTAATCTGTATAGACCGAAGAAGAACCTTCAACTGTATTTACCACTCATGATTAAATCCTTCTGTTAGGCCATATGAGTGAGCCAGTGAGGCGGTGGAGACATGAACGAAGGTAGGGATATATCATATATGATATATGCACAATTTGAGCATGACGCTAAAAGATGCTCTCCTATAGGCTAATAGTTCTGTTTCCAAATATACCGACGAGTTTGCTAGAGCATAACGTACGAGGCAGACTCAGGGGCGGACCCAGGATTTGAGATGAGTGGTAGCACCGGACCTAAGATTTGAAATGAGTGGTAGCACCGCCTCTA
>JAUEJL010100716.1:0-13279 GCA_032274825.1 Drosophyllum lusitanicum
CCCTTAAGTTGCAACGAATGCATCAAAAGATCTAAATACTGATTAGCCGATAGCAAACGAACCCAGCCCATGTGCCCAGCCGAAACTGACTTCCCAATCAAACATGTATACATATCACTGACGCAACAATTAATTAACACACAAAAGTTAATTAACCATCAGACATAAAGTCTATCCATGCATCATTCCATAAACAGTTGCAACCAAAACCAGTTACAACTAATATCATCTGTGAGTTAACATCCACCCACCTCGAGTTCTCGAACTCCCACTCGGTGATCTCATTTTACTGAGTCTTGTCCGTTCCTGAGAACACAATAAACCAAAATCAGTATCTGATTCATAAATATATATCAAAACATATATTTATATCTCCTTTGATTATACACATCATGCTAGGTTAACAAATGAATGTACATATAGCATATAGCATCAAAGAACACAAACAAACTTCAAAATCCACAAAAACCGCTAACGCATCGCGTCGTGATCACAATTGTCGGATTTTAAGAAAATCCGATTCAAGGTCTCGGATTCCAGCACTCTTGGATTCTTGATGTCGGATTTTCCAATGTCGGACTCAAACTATCCGGATTTCATCAATACGGGATTCATCATCGGATTTGAACAACACTAGAGTCCATCGGATTCCTAAATCCCGGATTCATCAATGCCGGATTCCACCATCGGATTACGAGCATCGGATTTCATGAATACCGGATTCATGAGCATCGGATTTCATGAATACCGGATTCATGAAATACCGGTTTTCATCATCTTCTTCTTCAAATCTCAACCAGCCGACTTCAATCATCCATGGATCAATTCCACAGCTTAACAAAACTTATCCAAACATCTATAAACATGCTATCATGCATCATAAACACCTTTTAACAATATACTCACTTGAAACATACAAAACCCACCATTGAAGGTTTCTTCCATGTTCATCCATGGTGATTTATAAAACCCAATAGCTTATCAACAGTAACTATAACATGTTAACATGATTCAAAATAAACAAAAGAACCATACAAACCTTAATCTTGAATCTAACAACTTCAAAATCTCAACTTCCAATTCGTGCACTTAAGTTTCTCTCTCAAAACACACACAACACACACTTCAGCATATTTCAATGTGAGGAGGTGTTTCTTTTGCTTATTCAATATAACCCACGTACACATGTCACTAAACTCAAAGCAGGAGGTGTACAAATATGCAAATAACTCACATTCTTCACAATCCCACACATGCATACGTACACACACACAGATATATATATATATATATATATATTAAACTTTAATTTAAAGTTTATCAATAGTTAATTAGCATTTAAGCAATTAAATATCAAGTGTTAACTTACCAAAGCCAACGAAACTAATAGGCCCAAAATCAGGATGTTACATACTTGTTTCGTAAACTTTTGAGGAAAAGTTTTTGTCGCTCAATAGCAAGTGGAAACCTAATGTATGCGGGAGCCAATGGGAGTAAACGGAGCCTTGAATGGTAAAACCTGATGTTGTCACTAACATACAATCAGTAATGATTGGAACTCAGCATGGCGATGCTGGAATACGTGGCATAATTACTCTTCCTACATATGGTAGGAGTTGTCGTAACGCCAGATAGACATATGTTTTATATCTAGAGGAAGATAACTCGATGATGGATTAGTTCAATTCATTAACTATCCGAAGTCGTAGTGGGCCTATAGTCCGCTAGAAGGAGAGAGGTAATAAGAATTGGATGCAATCCATGTTGGATATCCAAATATTGGACTTGGTCACTCCGATGCTTTGGTGTAAACCTAATGGTGTACATGGATTAAGATGTAGAAAACTTTAAATACCGACTAGTGATATATGTTCCATTATGATTGACCATGATGATGGTATTATAATGAAATTTTCCCGGTGGTTATTTTGAAGTCTGCTCGGATGACTTATTGAGTATCACTACCTTCTCATGGCAATGAAGGTATGGCAGTGAAATGTAAAGACCGCATTCCTTCATAGGAGTTTTGAGGAAGTGTTTTAACACTCTCCAAGACTCTTGTACATTGTAAGTATCCTTGTAAAGTCTACAAGCCCAAGAAGTCTATTCATAGACTTGAATAAGCATCTCAAAGTTGTAATCTTCACTTTAGTAAGAAAATCATAGATTTGAGTTTTCAAAAAGGGAAGATTAAACTTGGATGTATGCCAGAGGTAGTGGGAGCGCTTGTATTCCTAATATTGTATATCTTTGATATACATCTTATTAAGGATAATTTCCTAACTTGGCGATTCATAAAACCGGGGTTGAGGAATTATTGCTTCATAAGAAGATTTAGGAGATAGAAAATGGACTTTTCGAAGTGACAAAACTAAGAGAATGATACTGAAACATGATGGACTAGTGTGTTAACTTGATTAGCAACTTGGTTTATCACATGGTTTCTTTTCTTTCATTTTGACATACTTGGAAGAACTTTTGGTACATTGTTCTTCAAATTTGATGTTTAGTGGTGACAAGGAGCTTAGAGTAATATATTACTCTTGGTGAAATTATTGTTGTTGTGTTGTTAATTAGAATGTTATCGTAGAGGTACGGCCGTGCCTAGTGCTAAACCACGAGCCCAAGTTGGCCATGACTTGGGTGTGCCCGTGGGCTGGCACGGGTGTGTCCTGTGAGGCACGACCGTGCCTCACGCTATAATAGCCTCTTTAATTGTTCTTTTAAGACTAGTTTAAGTGTGTCTTTATGGCTATTTGATGCTAGTAACTTGAGTTACATTTATCCTACTATTCTACGGTCATATGACTAGTTTTGTATGGACCATGGAAGGAGTTGTAGCAAAAGTGAATTGTTACTAGAAAACATATGAACTTTTTCTCTCTACATGCACACTTGGAAGAGTTCTTGATTTTTCAAGAAAGCTTCAAGTTCTTGGTGCATCATCAAGGTGGTGTTCTTGGCGGCATCCAAGTGCTCTAGCAAATGGGATTCAAACGTGCTTGGTGTGGATACCAGTAGAGGAATACAACATTGTATTCTCTTATCCATCATCATCAACATATAGACAACAGGGAGAAGGAATAGTTTTGATGGTATAATTCTATCCTTGTTCCTTTCTTTTAGTTGCATCGTCATCGTCTAGAGTGTGGTCCATTGGGTGGTGCGTTGGTGGCATAAAATTGAAAATTGTTTTATCCGTTTTTACTTCCGCTGCGTTTTCTAGATTCCACCAAACCCAACAATAAATTGTTAAATATTGTTATATTATAAGATGCATGCATGCTATTAGGCCCGGAATGGGTCATATGTGATTGTCTGGATGTTCATTGACTGTTTTACAGTCGTATGGTTAAGTTCAGTCTTGGACTGGGTCCCAGGGGACCTTGAGGTCAAAGTTCGGGATCAATGGTCACTTGAGGGGCCATTCTGGGTCGTAAGTCTTGCAGGACCACCGTTCCATCCGCTACTCTCCGAACCTAAGAGAGCCTGTGGATCTGTTACGTGATCGGTGGACCGCTACTCGCTTACCCACCATCACGGTTGGTTGTGACTGATACCCCAGTTAGGGTCGTTAAGTTGGATTAGCTATCCTGTGAGATATGACACCTATTGGTCCTGTCAGCACTCCACTATGTGATACGATTGTTTGCTTATCCCCATGTTGTGGTTGTTGTTATCTGCCCACTGAAATACGTAGGCCAGTATCACTGCCAATGAAGTGCGGGCGTATTGGGTCACACGCCAAGTTTTAATCCCGACAGCCTGTTAAAAGAGGAATATGTCAAAAAAGTCAAATTCAATCTGACCTAAGCTTAACTATCGTGAAGGATGCGCCACGGGTCGTGAACCACAGTGTCCTCACGAGGCCCTTCTAGGCGGCATGGGTCGTGATACCTTTTGTTGGAATATGCCCACTGACACACACGAGTTGGTATCACTGCCGATGACGCATAGGCCTATTGGGTCACACGCCAAGTATTGATTCACGCAACACCATTGAACGAGAGAGAGAGAAAAAAAAAATACCAAAACTGGGTTTTGGTAGGGCCGGGCACGGCCGTGCCTTGTCAAGGTACGGGCGTGCCCTATGCCAGGTACGGGCCCAAGGCCGGCGTGCCTAGGGCGTACCCATTGGGGCCTGCAAGGGCATGCCTTGAGGAGGTCGGGCGTGACTTGGGTGAGCCCGTGGGCTGGCACGGGCGTGCCTTGTGAGGTACGGCCGTGCCTCACACAGAAACAACCAATTTAATTAGACTTTTAAGTCTAGATTGAATATGGTATTAAGGTTACTTAAATCTAACTTTATGAGGACGTTTTGCTGGCTTTGTATGTCAAGAGAACTACTCAAAAAGGGTTAGACATGTTCTTGAAATGGTTGATTAACATATGAACATGTGAAAAGGAACCATATGAACTTGCAACATTGTGTTGGTTCATATCTCTCTCAAAAACACACTTAGAAGATTAGGAGCAAGGCACCATTGTTGTTCAGGTTGTTGTAAGTCATTGGTGGAGCTTTTGGCAGTGTCCAAACATAGCTAGCATGTGGGGATCATCAACACTTGGTGTGGATACCGATAGTGGTACACTATTTTGTGTACAAATCTTCGAAGGCAACAAGGAGAATGTATTTTTTGTATGGTATCATTTCTTGTCCTTGTTCTCCTTCTTTTGTTGTATTGCTATTGTCTAGAGTGTGGTCCATTGGGTGGTGTGATTGGTGGCAAAATAAATCTAATTGTTTTCACTCGTTTGTTTCCGTTGCGTTTACTAGATGCCACCAAAACCCAACACCTTTGGGCTTCACGGCTCGTGAGAGTCCATGTGGTCCAATGAAATAAGAGGCTTGTCTCCGACCTTGGGAGAGCTTAGGACTCTTTGGGGTCTATAAAAGGAGCTTGATTTGCTCTATTATTTCCTCTTGACACTTCATCCAATTCTTGCAAGTATTAGTACTCATAATCTCATACAAGAGTGTAGTGAGCTATTCTAGTGTGTTTGGTTGTGCAAGAACCGAGTTCAAGGCTGCTTCATGGTGATAAAAAAATCGTTTGGTGGATCTTCTTGGTTTCTAGTACAAGGGGTTTGAAGATTAGCTTGGTGTGGACTTGCATTAGGGTTTGAGGCCACTTGTCTCATCTTCCATCCTAATCATTGTGTCTAGCCGATTTCTAGCTTAAAGAGGGGTATAACTTTCTTCCGTTGTGTTTTGTTTTGTGTTGCATGCATTATTGTAAAGATCACCACCATTGGGATTCATTAGGATTTCGTTTTTGTGCTTGTTTATTTGCTTCCGTTACGTGCTTGGCTCCTTAGTGAATACCAATAGCGGTATCAGAGCCACCTTTGCAAGATGCATGCACATTTGTGGCTTAAAAAACCCTATTTTTGAAAATGGACTCTCTGTCCAGAAGGTTTACACGGGTCGTGAAGGCTACACGACAAGCCTCGTGCGGTGCTAGTCGTTAAAGGGTTTTTTTAACTGTCTCACGAGTCGTGGAGCGTACTGTCTTCATGGGTCATGAAGGGTTGTAGCTCGTGGGATGTTGTGAACAGTCTGTTTTTATCCTATTTTGTAAAAGAAAACGAATTTGGATTTTAGCACCCGGTTTTGGTTTTTCCAGAATTGGTTATTGGCCTTTTTGGCCTTGTAAAGCCTTATATGTGTCCAGAATTCGTGTATGTGTATGTATTGGGTAGTTTTGGAACAAAATGCACACATGCATACATATACATTGTTAAATCCATATGAATATGGATTTCAAAGTGTTTGGAATCCTAATGCATATGTACAAAGTTTGTTTCATTATGCCTTGAATGTTTAGATTGGATTGGGAACAAACTTAATTGGGATATATTTTGCATGGTTGGCACACCATGCTTGTTTGTGAGCACCGGTAATTTTGAGCCCATAGACTTTGTGTGGTGTTTGGTTGTTTTTGTTTATTTCATTCATTTGGTGGTTTGTACCTCAATGGTTTGTAATAATTAATTCATTCAGTTTGTAAATTTGTAATTTATTGTAGCTTGCAATGCTATTCCTAGTAATTTTTTAATTAGCTTAGAATAACAATTGTAGCTTGCATGCCATTTCTTTTTATATTTGTATATATTTATGAAGAGAAGACATTTGGGAGACTTCTCGGTTATATCATAGATCCGGAGACCATTTGGAAGCTAGGGATCAAGTGGGAGCACACCGCGAATTCTTTGGTTGTGTCCTTAGTCCGTTAACAAAATCCGCGCGCTCACATGATTAACAAGAATATAAATTGTTTATGTTCAAAAGTGGAAAATTTGTTTTGTCACTTATTTATTAATCAAACGAAAAGAGGTTTTTTAAACCCGAAAAACAAAAGTCCCGTTTTTCTCAAACGTAAATCATACGCCATCCGTAAGATGACGCCACCCAAATCTAGCGAAACAACGATTGGTTGTCGAGCTTATCCAAGTTAATTTTTGCGTAGCTGTGTGGAAGGTGAGTGTCGCAACTCACAAGGTTCGTTGTCATACATTAATCGAGCTAGCCATAGGGCTAGAGTACCACTGCGTATCTTGACGGGTGTAACATCCAGAATTTTATTAATAGTTTAATACGAGTAATATAAAAGTGTTATATATTTATATGAAAAGTGATTATATGTGATTAAATGTGGTTATAAACTAGAGGGGCCAAAATAGTCAAAACGAAACTTGAATAGTAAAGGGACCATTTATGTAATTAACGAAAAATTGTATATATATTGACTTTCTAAGTCAAAGAACTTGGAAGAAAGAAACATATATCACAGCTACATACATACGTGCTCTATGCTTACCAAATTCATCTTCAAATTGTGACCAGGAATCAGTGTTATGAAGTTACTAGAATCATTATCTCCATCTTAGAATCATCAAGGTATGATTTGTTTTATCGTTTCAAGCTTCAATGGGTCAAATAATGCATTTAAGGATCAAAGAAGGTTTCTTGTTGTTATTTGGTTGTTATTTATTGGTTTGGGGTGTTTACAGAGTTAGAATCATTTATATTGTGTTCTCGAAGTGTTTTGGCCGGAAACAACATGCACAGTCGGTGAAACTACTTCAGTAAGTTGAAGATCACGGGCGTGCCCCTGTATATCAAACCGTGTCCCAGGGCGTACCTAAGGAGGCACGGGGGTGACTCATAAGGTACGGGTGTGCCCTATTGTAGAAAGGCCTAGAGTGTGCTTTGTGACCACGGGGGTACGTGTGTATAAGGTACGAGCGTGCTTTCATGAAGCACGGGCGTGCCTGGTGCCCTGTTCAGATATTGGTTTTAGCAGTAACATGTATTTGACATATAATTGGTATTATTTCATGTAGAGACTAGTCATTGGCGTGTTCACCGAATTATGATCATTTGTGGACTATTATACAACATTAATGATTATAAGGTGAGTCTTTTAGACTATTCTTCGTATCTACAGCATGTGTGTTATCATGATAGAATATTATACATGTATTATTCGTATGTGTTGTTTAGCATACTGCTATGTGTATTAAGGCTCAGATGTGGTACAGTACTATGACCTATGTTGCATGCACTGTGTCTAGAACCAGAGGCTAGCATTGTTTACCTGTCATATGTGTGGTATCTTTATATGATCTTATACATGTGTTTATATGATTGACAGTCTGGTTTACTCACTAAGCTCTCGTAGCTTATCAGATACTATTTTTAAATGTTTTACAGGTTACAACAAACAAAAGGGCAAAGCTGAGGTCTAGTTTGTAAATGTCAAGTTTTGCTTTTAAACTTGTGTTAGTACATATGTGAGTATCTTTTGATACAACATGTTTTCATACAATTTACGCTTCCGCTTTTGTGTAAAACTTTCAGATGTGAATACTTATATGTGGTTTTATTTCAAATATCAGTTTTAGAATTTGGGTGTTACAACGGGCGATTTACAATTCCAACTTAATACACCTTGGTAATTGTCGTGTTTATACCGAATTACCAAAGCGGCTTAAGGAGGAATCGGTGTAGGAAGGGATCAAACATGCCAAACCGATGCTTTGATTATCGAAGGATCCTGCAAGTGTCTAAGACTTGTAATCTCGGATTGTAATTGGTAAAGCGTTTACCGGCCTAAATAGCTCCATGAAGTGATCCGCGATAAACCCGTCATGTAGTGGAGTGAAATAAGATTCCTAGCCCTTGTTAAAATAATTAGTTTAATTTAAGCTATGGGGTAATTAATTAACAAGGATTAAAATATGTCAAACTAACCATTTCGTACTTTGCTTTCTTTTAGATGGCATCTACAAGCAATACTGCAACACACATGTCACTCAGTCTGTTTTTGGAAACAGAGAAACTTGTTGGAGTAAATCTTATGGATTGGCATACGCAATTGAGAATTGTCTTACGCCATGAAATGAAATTGTACGTCCTTGAGGAACCTCTTCCGGAGGCTCCTGCTACCAACGCGACGAGGGCCGTTATGGACACTTATGAAAAGCGCCTTAAGAACACCAATGAGGGACTTGCCTCATATTGATGACCATGCGTTTGAGTTGTAAAAACCATTCGAGGACGTTGGTGCTTTTGACATGATAACGCAGCTTAAAGAAATGTTCTAACAAGAAGCGCGGCAAGAACTCTACGAGTGTGTCAAGGCCTTCATCGGTTGTCGGATGCAGGAGGGTTGGAATGTGAGCTCCCACGTACTTCATATGAAGGCGTACATTAACCAGCTCGAGAGGTTGGGCTTTCCTATGGGGAAGGAGTTGTCTACATGTATTATCCTCCAATCCTTACCCGCCGCATATGGTCCGTTCATTGTGAACTACCACATACACAGCATGGACAAGCCCTTGATGTAATTGCATGGCATGTTGAAGATTGCTGAGTCAAACATGGCTAAAGCAAAACCATCAACCTCCGCTCCCGCCCAAACCATCCATGAGGGTGGTGCTAAGAGGAAGCGTCCGGCTTCCGGCTAAAGGGCAAGGGAAAGGGGAAGCCGAAGGTGGCAACACCTAAGCCTAAACCAAAGCCAACCCCGGAGCTGAAGGGGAAAGAAGTGGCTTCCTTAGCCACCTCACCAGAAAAGGCCACCTCCTTCTTTTGCGGGGATAAGGAACACTACCGGTGTAGGTTCCCCAAGTACACGGAGAAGCTCAAGAGACTTCGCGCTAAGGGGACTGCTGCCTCCGGTACGTATATGTTAGAACTTCATAACACTTCTATTTCTAAGGCTTGGGTCTTGGACACTGGGTGTGGTACTCACATATATAATAATGTGTAGGTACTAAGAAGAAGTAGGGACTTGGTTGATGTGGAGCTGTATCTCATCATGGGAAACAAGACAAATATCCCGGTTGAGAAGATTGGGAGCGTGGACCTCGCAATTGACCCTTCCTAGGACACCATAACTAAATGGTGTCGCCTAGAGAAGGAACCGGACATTGTTTCGATATGGTGTGGAGTATGATGAGTCGTACGGATGTCCCATTAACTTTTGGGGCTATGCATTAGAAACAACCGTTAGAATCCTTAACCTCGTACCAACAAAGAAGGTTAAGAAAACACCTTTTGAGATGTGGAATGGAAAGGTTCCATCGCTTTCATATCTCAAAGTTTGGGGTTGTCCTATCTACGTGATATGTGAGGTAGAGGACAAGTTAGAACCCCGAGCCGAAAGGTGTTTATTCATTAGGTATCCTGCTGGGTCTATGGGATATTCCTTGAGCAAGGTATTTGTTGCTCGAAGGATGGTCATCCTAGAAAGGGAGTTGATATCCAAGAACGCTAATGGGAGAAAGGTAGATCTTGAAGAAATTCAAGAACCTTCCAATGATCAACCTGATGTTGGCGCTAGTTCACAACTTGATTCTTAGCACGGCGATGCTGGAGAACCTGACACAAATCCATTACCTCTAAGAAGATCTGATAGAAGTCGCTATAAGCCAGAGAGATATGGGTTTCTCATGTCTTATGGCTATGACCTAGTGGTCGATCATGATGAACCATCCTCTTATTGGGATGCCATGGTGGTCCCTAAGTCCGCTAGCTGGAGAGAGGCTTTGGAATCTGAGATGCAATCTATGTTGGATAACCAAGTATGTGACGTGGTAGATCCGGTACCCGGGTGTAGACCCGTAGGGTGCACATGGGT
The DNA here is from genome assembly GCA_032274825.1 of Drosophyllum lusitanicum. Taxonomy (NCBI): domain Eukaryota; kingdom Viridiplantae; phylum Streptophyta; class Magnoliopsida; order Caryophyllales; family Drosophyllaceae; genus Drosophyllum; species Drosophyllum lusitanicum. The sequence continues at coordinate 10,149 of JAUEJL010100716.1, forward strand.
CATCAAGAAAAAGACCGGCATAGATGGAAAGGTAGACACCTTCAAAGCCCGACTGGTGGCTAAGGGTTTTACGCAAACTCATGGTGTAGACTATGAGGAGACCTTTTCCCCGGTGGCCATGTTGAAGTCTATCCGGATACTTATGGCCATTGCCGCTTTTCATGATTATGAGATTTGGCAAATGGATGTCAAACTGTGTTTCTTAATTGGACACTTTTAGAGGAGGTGTATATGATATAGCCTGAGGGTTGTGTAGAAACAAAGTATCTAGATAAAGTTTGCTAGCTTAAGAAGTTCATTTATGGACTTAAGCAAGTATCGCGCACCTGAAACCTGTGCTTTGATGAGATAGTCAAAGAGTTTGGCTTTTCAAAAAGCAAGGATGAACCATGCATATATGTCAGGGCTAGTGGGAGTATTGTTGTTTTACTAGTTTTGTATGTCGATGACATACTTCTCATTGGAAATGATATCCCGACCTTTCAAGGTGTCAAAACCTGGTTAGGAAATTGTTTTTCTGTGAAGGTTCTTGGGGATGCGACATATATTCTTGTGATCAAAATCTATAGAGATAGATCCAAGAGACTTATTGGGCTTATCCAAAGTACTTCACAAAGTCCTAAAGCTGTTTAAGATGGAGGACTTCAATAAGGGGTTCCTGTGTAACGTCCCAAATTTGTTATTATAAATAATAAATTTCACCATAAATAATCATTCGAATAACTAAATAAATAATACTAAAATTATTACATTCGTCCCAATAATTAAGTACTAAGTCTCTGTAGCGGAAGCTATTAAATAAATAGTTGAATAAAAATATATAATTAAATAATTACGCCGCTGGTGCCTTGCCCTTGTCCTTGCCCGATGGTCCTGAAAAGAATTAAACAACAAAGGGTTGGCTAGAAACGTAGTGAGTAACACATCACCCATACCTTATGATCACCACATTGTATCACGTATCTGCACATAAGGCCCCCTCGACTAGGCCCACTTGACCACGATGTCTAAAGACATCCATCAGGTTGGTCCCCTCGGCCTTGATGCCATAGGCGTCAGATAACCCTGTTGGTTATCACGCATATAAATAACAAATATCACATAAAATAACACATACACGTATATACATACATCACACATATAGAAATACATCATAAGATAACAGTTAGTGAAACTCACATGTTTTGTAGTCCAAGAGTTGACTATAAACACGCAACGATACTTGAAATTCTGTAGATACTGGCAATAATCTACAATTAAGTCATATCTCATAAATTCTCATAACCTCATCCTAACCCCCGTTGCGATTTAATATTAGATTCAATTTGCGATTGGGCTTCCCAGGCCCAATTTGCGTTTTGGGCCTCAAAGCCCGTTTTGCGATTAAGTCTTATAACCCAATTTGTGATTCGAATCTGTATCCCACTGTGTGATTCTTACTTTATAACTTAATTTCTAATTCAACATCCTTCGCCAATTTGCAATTCATTCATTTTGTCTATTTTGTAATTGGGGAATCGTTCTTGAAGTTAACCCATTTTCTAATTCCCCTTTTATCATTAGTTTGCAATTCCCCCGTATAGATTACTTTAAAGCTCAATTTGTGATTCATTCCATAACTCTAATTGCAAATTCCCATACCTAACCAATTGGAGATCTCCCATTTATAATATTAATATATATATATATATATGCTTCAAAATAATTAGGTTCATATATATCCTATCTTATAACCTATTTAAAAGAAAAGGATGATGACATCATCATCCTTTTCAAAAAACCATGTTTTTATAAGTGATGACGTCATGCTTCAAAAAATAAGCGACGGGTAATTCTTCTGGGCGTAACCCCATTTACAAACAAAACCTGGGCTTCCGGCTAAGATTAGGGTTTACGGAAGCCTCCTTCGATAACCTAGGCGACAGACACCTACGGAACAAGGAACCCTTCGACAACGGGTGACAAACACCTTCTCCGACAAGTGCACAACAGCCTTCTATTAGGGTTTACGGAACAAGGAACCCTAAGACAAATGACAAACGTCGCTTCCATCATCGACAAACACAACAAACGTCGCTTCGATCATCGACAAACATAGCAACCGATTGTTCCTTTTCCCTGTTCCGTAGCCCTGTTCCGGCGCCATCCAACAAATCGTGTTCCCTACTCCGGCGATTCCCTCTTTGACTTTGAACCAAATTAACTCCAGGTAAGTTTATATAGCTTAGTTCTAGATATCTTTTATGTCAAATGATCAAACTTATATGATCTAAATAAGGTCCACGTGAGATAATAACGGATGATTTTAAAATTGTTTAAATTGTTAAAATATGAATTGGTACTGATTGTAGTATACTCAATGATCTAAATAAAGAGGGTTACTTTTCTGATCTTGACATATATCAATTTAATTGGCTGAATTGGTGATGAAATCTCTTTGTTATCTCCGTTTGATTGAATCTGTTCCATTGGGAATCATAAGCTGCCTTTCTTTAATTTCTATTCACTTTTATTGGAATAGTTTTAGTAGAATAGTTTTCTGATCTTGGCATATATCAATTTGATTGGCTGAATTGGTGATGAAATCTCTTTGTTAACTCGGTTTGATTGAATCTGTTCTATTGGGAATCATAAGCTGCCTTTCTTTTATTTCTATTCACTTTTATTGGAATAGTTTTAGTGGTGTTCTTCCTGATGGTTTTGGTTCATCATTTCCTAAGCATTAAAGCTTGAATTTCTATTCACTTTCATGTAAAAAATATGAATTTAGATTTGACTTATACAATAATTAGAAGTCCCGTGTTTCAGTTTGACTTAGGAAATGATACAACATAGAATTCATTGAGTTTATCCAAACTGCCCATTGATGTTCCAAACTGGGATTGACTACCATAAGCACATATACAAAAATGATATAGATAATCTTAGATAACTTGACTAATATTATTGAGAAGACACAAGGTGTGAGAAGACATTGATCTAAAAGAAGAGAGACCAAGTTACTAACTCTGATTTTGTAGTAACTTTATGGACCAAAGTTTTCCTTGAATTTGGGGCTGATTAGGGGTCTTTTGTGGGTCATAAGTCAATAGCTAAGCTTATTTGTTGATCCATTAGATATTAATTTTGTG
>JAUEJL010100727.1:0-13278 GCA_032274825.1 Drosophyllum lusitanicum
CTTTCTTCCTTAAACTCTTTAATTACTTGCAAATATTGTTAAAAACTTCAAAAAGTGGGCATATAACCTATTCACCCTCCCCCCTCTAGGTTCTAACAATGTGTTAACTAAACTTTTCTGTTGATAATAGAATTCAATGGATTACATGAAAACTTAACTATAAGTTTGTACATGGTAGGAAACCCTAAGCTATGAGGAGTAATCGGAACTCAATATGTTAGTAACTTATCTATAGATAATTTTGAGTTTTGGTTGTAATTTACTAAAATTATAAAACAATTATGTTTACCATAGTTAACTTTATTAAAAGTAGATATGCTCACTAATCAGCTTTAGAGATGAGTTGTTCATGTGCACCAAGCTAATCGTATTAGCTTCATACATTTTGAACAACTAAATACAAAGTGAGATCACAAGTGCATCCCAAGTTGATCATGTCATCTTTGGACATTTTAAATGAGTCATTGCACATATGCATCTCAGGCTGATCATCTTTAAACAAAATTAGCAATTAATCAACTATGAGTTGCATATGTGCATCATATCCCAAACAAATCATATCAAATTTCAATATCTTGAAGAATATGATGTACTAAGTAAGTTGATTGGCTTTATATAAAATAAGCAATCAGCTATAAGAGCACATGTGCATCACAAGTGATAGTTCTAACTTTGGATATTTTGAGCAATTTTAACAAACTATGGATGACACATGTGCATACCAAGCAAATAATAACACCTTAGGATTTTGAACAACTTTTAACAAGGTGATGTGTATGTGCATCTCAAGTTGGTGAGATGTACATAAACTTCTTAGCAATTAAACTGTGAGTTTCATAAACAACGAAAACTCATACAAAGGTACTTTAAACATGTTGGTTAGGGGTGTCATTCGGTTTTTTTAGTTAATGGTTAATTCGGGTCGGATAACTCGGTTATTTTAATATAGGATATTAACCGCTAACCGAACCGTATTTAAAATTCAAGTATTGTTGTATCGGTTATGGGTAGATTCGGGTACGGTTCGATTATAACAGGTATCGGCAATAACCAAAAATACTAACTTTGTTCTATTTTATGTTTTTGATGATTTATTTTTAATAGCAAATAAATACCATTACCACCACAAAAAGAAATAAAACTAAACAAAAACAGTAAACAAACCAAGCTAAACAAACTAACGTATAGAATTATTTTTCAATCTTTTTTTAGTATATATAATTATACAAAGTAAACAAAAACAAAGAACTAAATTCTCACTTTTATTCTACAAATTAAATCAAACTAAACAAAGCAAATTGTTTACAAACTTGGAGATTTTACATTTAGACTATATTAGGGATGGTTTTTTTTAATTTTTAGACGATTTCATTATTATTAATTAAGTTATTTATTTGGATATATATGAGAATTTATAACTTTTAAAAGAATATTGATGTAATTTAAAGGTTTGAAAGAAAATATATGTAATTAACAAGGTTTGTAAGGATAAAAATTAAATTCTTTTTTTTATTTTTTCAGGTAATTCGGTATACCCGAATGAGAAATAATTTAAGCGATAACCGAACCGTAATTAATACGAATAACTCGAACTAACCGATCAAGCATACCCGATAATCCTTTTAACCAACCCGATTTAACCGCACCTTAACCGGATCGGTTGGTTTTTCGTTATCGGTTATTTTTTACTAGTCTAATGTTGATCATCTGTGCATCTTCTTTTTGCTAGTTTAATTTCATATATATATATATATATATATATATATTACTAGCATCGTACCAACACAATACTGTGACGGCAAATAGTTTCTGTTTACAACATGTCGCTTTCAAGAATGTAATAATATGATATTCGCGCGATTCAATGTGAAGAAAAAAATTTATGGAGTAACATGTCATTTTTTTCTAAATTTCTTTTATTTGCATCAACTATTTTGTTACTTTTAAAAACAAATTCTAAATCACATTAAAATAAGAAAAAAATTATATTTATGAAATAAGGAGAGAGAAGTTAATAAGATTTTTAAAATTATGTTGATGTGGGTGGATGATTATGTTTGTGTGAAAGAGTGTTTTAGTGTGGGAGAGTTATCTTAAATTAATAAAAAATTAAAGTAAATTAAGGGAGAGGGTGAAATGGTTAAAGTTTGAGTGGATGAGATTTATTTTATATAATTGAATTTTAAGAACTCTTACAATAAAAGGAGAGATAATTTTAAATGATTTATATAATAGTATTGATACGGGTCTTTTTATAGTCACTTTGCATGTATGGCCTTTTCTTGGTTGTGTTGTCTAATCTTTTAATATAAATAAAATACCAACCTTCATTAATTTAATTAGAAGATTATAACCATCCATTTAATCAAAATTAAATTTTAACCAATCATTTGATCAAAATTGAAAGTCCAAATTTAACTTTAAATAGTCAGAATTGAAAACTCAATTTTTAAAATTTAATTCTAATAGGAGATATGATATTATAAAAATATTATTTAAATTTTAAATTAACATAAATATATTTGTTTAGACAATATATTTACGTTATTTTAAATTGATTTAAATACACAAATATCATATAATAAGATTAAAAAAACATATATACTAATTTAATATAATAATATTATTTAGATTAAACCATGTATAATATTTAAAACCCAAAGTTCATACAAATCAATTTTCCAACTTAGTTTTGATTTTAAATTCAATTTTGATTTATAATTTAATTTGTGTTATAATGTTTATCTAGTTTAAACTTTGTATCCACTACATTAATCTAGAAATAAATATTCAAGTTCTTTATCATTATCTATAGTTATCGTAACTAAATTTTACATTATTCTTAAAGTTGTCATCATTTACTTTTTAATATCAACTGACTTTAATATAAATTATTTTAGCTTCCAAGAAAGTTTCATATTGTGTTTTTCTTTCGTTAATACAAAATAATTATAAATTTAAATAAAATAATAAATGAATATAAAATAATACTTTTATGACTATCTGTGTGACTACTCGTGTATTTATACGGACATTTAAATTAGTAATTAATAAAAGAGTTGCGAACATGAGCACGTCGCATGGAATTAAAGGAGTTTAGGTGGGGTGTATGTGGGTGATGTGTGTGTGCGCGCGCGTTTAAATTGAGAAAGGTGAGAATAAAAGAGTTAGCTAGCTTTAAGTAATTAATTAATTAGAAAATGAAAGTGATATTGGGAATGTGACAAAAAAAATGAAAATAAAAGAATAAAGAATTATCAACGGTCTGTTTATCGAAAATCTTTTCTAGTTAATGGTTTTCTTTTCTTGTTCCTAAACTAATAACTTTATATATATATATATATATTAGAAGAAGCTGCTGAGCTAGATGCGGCGCTTTCAAATCCTGTGACTCTTAGTCATCTATCCTTTCACCTGAAAATATGAGAATGGGAAAACAAATCCTAGTCATCAATTATGTATTAATCTATTAAATTTAACGGTCGCAATTGACTCGTTGTAATTCATGATTGGGTAATGAATAAAATGAATGGTCAAATGTAGATCATCCGATTAAATCAAATAAAGTGTCAGAATTTAGTCTCTTATTCTCACATAAATATTCATTAGGGTTTAGTTCACCAAAATGTATTCAACTTGTCTCGTTTTGCTATTGTGTATATCGAATTTTAAAAGTTTCTATTCTGTGTATCAAACTTTTAATTTGTTGCTATTGTATGTATTTTGGATATACAAAAAAGGAAAAAATGTATAAGTTTAGTACATACAATAGAAAGTTTAATACATATAATACTGACAAATTAAATGTTCGATATACACAATAGAAACTTTTAAAGTCTGATATACACAATAATAAAAAGTGATAAGTTTGATACATTTTAATAAAATAAACCCAAAAATCTAATCAAAAATGAAAACAAAAGTTGAAAATTTCATATATTCAGATAGTACTATACGTACGGACATAATTCAAAACATTCTATAAAATTAGATTTTGTAACTATATGTGACTAACAAATAAGTTAACTCTACTTAGAAAACTTTTGACTTTTATTATTTGGATAAATAATTTAACAGAAAATTAAATATACCTAACTTGCAGCGAAGTGCAAGCCTTTAAACCTTGTTTTTTTCTATCTGCGGTTGAGTCTCTTTATTACATATTTACATTATCGTAATCATAATAACTATAATAGTTAATTTATATTAAAGTAAAATGTAGAGTGCGTAAAAATACAACAAACTTTTTCAAACTATATATTATATGCAGTTTACTTGTTATAACAGGTAATTAAACAACCCATTTATTTCTAGGTCATGCACGGCTTTAATTAAGCCTCAACTGACAATTTAGCTAATAACCATCTCAAGATATTTGGTCAAATAGTAGGCAGCACCGCAAGATTTAAAAGATGTGGATTGAATCCTCTCTAGTTATATAATATCATGGATACTAGAAAGAGTATCAAAAAACCGCCATGAAAACTATTAAACTGTGTACATTAGAACGTATTTTGACTCTCTAGGAAGCATGTTAAAAACCGAAAAAACCCTTTTTAAATAAATAAAAAGTAATATTGTAGCTTCTCTAGCTTGTCGGGCCCTTCATATATTCAAAAGCTCTCAAGAACCCTAGGGGAGTCAAGACAACAAAAACAAGTTCATCAATGTAAACAAATTTACCGTGATAAACTAAAACAATGTGTTGCTACGCAAATTAATACATTCTTGCCTCTGTGATGGGTGTTTAGTTTTCATTCATGCTTTATGTTGACATCCTTTTTGTTCATAACATAGTTATAGGTCAACCGCAAGTTCTACACTTCTCCTCGAGCTCTCATTATGCAGATATTTTTATCAACGGGCTTCCTTTACATTATTTCATAAACTCCATTTCCGTTTGAGTGCTTGTTCTCAACCTTCCACTCAAACTACGAGAGAGTGTTGATTTATATATATTTGTAATTGTATAGACTGGGTTACAAGATAATTTAGCTCATTTAATTGTTAGAACTTAGACGTGGCCCAAAGCCCGTTAATGTTTTTCTTTATACCATTTGTACTTTATTTATAGTTGATCTTCCATATATCGAAGGTTTCACAACGAACCATTCGATTTGAAATGTCAATTCAACCCCTAACTATTTTGATATTTTCAATTTATTTACAAGAATGACACTTGGTTTTTTATAATTGAGGGTTAAGACTAATCGCGGTCGTGTTTGAGTATCTACATGTGTCTTTAGAATGCTAATAGAACTAATTATCTTGTTAATAAGAGATTGAGTACACATAGCAAATTGCTATGAGAAATAAAGGTAATATAAGATTCTAAATTGAGAAAAAATAAAATAAAAAATAATTATGTATAGTTGATTGGAATTTTTCCTTCTGGTAACAACTTTCACAATAGATGATATGAGTACTAGGAATCATAACATATTACATTGATAATCATACTTTAGGGTTTTATGTTGTTTGTCATATGTTCTCTTGATGATTAAGTTGCACTCGGCTCGGTAATGATATTTAGGACGAATAAGCTTCCCGACAACATGATATGTTGACCTAAGTTTCACATGAACGACCAACGACAACCCTTTTCCCGAGTCTAAAATGTCTTGCATACTTCTTCCTGCACCATACATAGGCTTATTTGTTATCCCTGTGTATAACAAGAATGACGTTGGCCCGTTACTTGATGCATAAAACGCTCGTGTTTCCTGCAAATGCAATAACCCGATCATGGTTCGACTTGAAAACTCTAGTTTATTTATATTAAACTTAAATTTATGGGTCAAAGAGGTGGCTTACAATTGAGGTTGCAAAGGGGATATTGTTGAATGACATGGCTAACACCACAGGATGAATGTGAAGACCATAGAGTCTTGACTTGATGTTTACATGTAGATTTATTGAACAATTACATGTGAGAAATTTGGTAGTAACACCAGTGTTATCTACTCCTTCCCCTAGCAGAAATTCATTCAATCTTCCTATCTATAATCACATAAGCAGTATCAGAAAAAAATTGTTAGCAAATCTCTTAAAAATGATCTGCAAAATAGATTATTTTAATGAGAAAAATTACTGTTTTTGGTTCTATAGTACAAAAGTTTTATACATACATATAAATATATAAACAAAAACTATAGATTTTCTTTCCTTTTATTGATCACATCATGCATTAAATGACCTATAAAAAATTAAGTTGATTGCTTTTATGATGATTCTCATATTCCTTTTGGAAAAACAATTTGGGCTAAGTTTAAATATTTGGGCTTGGGTAATTGGGAGATTAGGTTATGTTTAAATAAATCCATTTAAAAATGGTCTGATTTCATTTTATCATACAAGACTATTATTGCGTGTTACACGGTATGTAATATTTTATTGTTTATTTTTATTTTCTATATATTATATTACATTTAATATCCATAATCAAATAGAATTATATATATATGGGACTGTTTTTGGTACGAGAACCGATCTTAGCCGTTAAATTGGTAAGTGGAATTCATGGATGAAGAACGTGGGGGGATTGAGTGTGACAAAGCGCATGTAAGGAATTCATGGGTGGGCAATACAATTGAAGGAGGGGGAATTAGACGGCTAAGATTGATTCTCGCATTTATCGCAATAAAATCGGTTCTCAAATGAACTTTTCACAATATATCATGGATTATTTGAGTTATTATAAACTGAGTGTCACAAATCTTGTATAACTTCTTTATAAACACAAAGGTTTAGCAATTGAATAATAATAAGTTTGATAGTTTAAATAGCTTATCAAGGGTTAATTCTGATGTAAATCACTGAAATTAATTATATAATTAATGAAAATATTACATAACAAAAATTAGCCAAGGTAACTAACAAATTAATCAAAAATCTTTGGAAAGGCAACTGAGCGAATATATCTTTATGTTATTAATTAAAAATTAATTATAAGGTTTCATTTTTTTATGAAAAGCAAGATTTAAAAAAAAATTTGAACATGTCATGTGTCATCCTAATATAACCATTCAAAAATCAACCATAAATCTGTTTTGAACCTTTTTATTAAAAAAAAACAATAATACGATGTTGATGATCACACAAATTGGAAATGGAAGAAACCTAGGAGTATGTAAAATGGGTATCTAATGGAAGATGGGTATAACAAAAAAATTAATGGAAGATGGGTATGAATACATATAAAAAACACACAAACACATACATTTTCTTTCATAATAAATCACAAATAGCCAAATTTGCAAACAGTCTTGAGGTAGAGAGAGAGGGGTCAGATCATAAGGTGGAGAGAGAGAGAGGGGGGGAGGGTATTGAATCCGTGTAAAAATATAAATTTTATCAAAACACAATCAACTTTGTATAAAAAAGTTGTTCATTTTTCTAGATTAATGCAACAAACTTTTAAGAATTTATCATTAAATGTAGTTTACTTTTAATATTTAACTCAAATGCTAGAAATGGAGCACTATGGTTTGAAATGATGTGTTTCAAAAGATGTTTCAAACAAAGGATTTGATTGATTCATATAAATGGTTCAAGTTAGGGCTTCGAACAATTCAAACAACATTATGTTGAAAACATAGTTTCGTCATCGACCTCCCTCTCCTCTCTCTCTCTCTCTCTCTCTCTCTCTCTCTCTCTCTCTCTCTCTCCAAATACATGTTCAAGACCTGTTTTTATGAGTGTATGTTCTTTGAATATAGGGTCATATGATTTTGTTTTAATCAACAGTTCTCAAATCAATATTGTAGAATCCCAATTGTATCAAGTATCAATGTAATTGAAGTAAACACCACAGTGATATTAGATGTATGAACATGAACGAAGAATGATAAATACGAAAATGTGAATGATTAGATTATTAGAGTTTGTAAACATGTATATATACCCATAAGGTATTTACTAAACATACCATGTACTATGACTAATGTCAATAACAATACTAAACTTAACAAAAATATAAATAAACACAACTTTATTTTTTTAACAAATATTTATAAGTATATGTTATTAATATAACCTTTCATTTCAAATCCTTGGACGATTACAAATTTGTGTGTTATAGTTCAGATATATAATAAATTAATAGTAGAAATAATTTTTATTTGGGTTATATGTAGTTGACATGATTACAAATGTCAAAATATTAGTAACCTAAATATATATTGCTGTGCAAATTGTATAAAAATTGATGTTTTACAATTTTTTTATTGACAAATTGTTTTAAAAGGTAACATAAAATTCAAATTTATAAAAAAAAAGGTAACATATATTTTTTAATTTGACATAGAAAAAACTACAAATTTTAATTTCTTTAAGAGCACCTCCAATGGAAGGAGTATAAGAGTTGTATGAAGGGTTTAATAAGAGGTGTATGGAAGTTGTATGAAGATATCCATGGTTGTATGAAATTGAGTGGGCCCACTTATTATTTTTTAATAATTCTTTTTTTTAAATTTCATTAGTGTTGGAACCCACAAAATTAATATAAATCTCTTATTTACTTTTTTTCAAAATTTTCAATTTTTTAGTGGTGAACCCTACAAATTTAATATAAATCTCAAATTTAACACAAATTTAATATAATTCACAAAATATTTTTATGAAATTATATATATATATATATATATGATGCTGATTTGGAAATTCATTAAACTATGTGGAGTTTAATGGAGTGTGAAGGTTAAATTATAAAATTGTATAGATAGTGAAATGCTGATGTGGCAATCCATTAAACTCTTATGGAGTAGTATGGACTGGAGATGCCCTAAGATGAATGGACTAGACATGTTTTAAGCATATTAATTAGACATATAAATCATTACTCAAAAACTAGTTTTAGTAACAATATTTTTTATTGAAAAACTAGTTTAGAAAACTGAGTTTTCTATAGTTAATCTATTAGTAAACTATTTCCAAAATAAATTTTCTTAAAAAGCTGAAAACTAGTTTTAATGACGTAGTTTTGTGTTGAAAATTTGTAGATAAGAATCTGTTGGGGAGATAATCATTTCAATCCAATAATCAAGCCCGTCTATTAAAATACATAAGATTTGATGTTAACAAAATTAGATCTCAATAAAGACTTAAAATGAAATTAAATATGTGTTGTTTGATTTCTGATTTAAGAGTTACAAATAATAGAGTATCATCAGAGACTAGCTAAAGTACTAAGTACCAGTCGAAGAAAACATCTGAAGAAAAATACAAGTGCAGAAGACCATTCACTAAACATCTGAAGCCCGTCAGCTGAATGACTCAGAGCATCAACTGAACCGCCTGAACGTCAGTGTAATCAGCTAAGCAACCCCTTGTTCAGCTGAAGCATCCAGATCTTTTAGCTCAGTATACCCTTTCAGCACTTAGTTATAATCTAATAGATATATCTAGGTCGGTAAGATTTACACTCTTTTCAGTTAAACGGGATGATCATTTGAACTTTCCATGATATACTATCATCTGAACCGTTTGTGATCGACCTCTATCATCTGAACTTTTCGTGATCGATCTTTATCATCTGAACTTTCCATGATTGATCTTTATCATTTGAACTTTCCATGATCGATCTTTATCGTCAGTTCACTCTTTCAACGATCTACTGAACGTTTCAAGTTTTAGGTTGAGCCTATCTATTGTGTCAATTTAGAACGTTTTGTCTAGCTAAATTCATGATATATACATCCTAACTGATTCATTAGCATACGTTGTTTTAAAATGTAATTTGTTTTAAGTCAAATGTTGAACATGTGTTGTTCCATTATGCATGAGATCTTCTATATATATATAAAAGTATTTGCACTATTTGTACCTTCAAATGGCAAAGAGAAAAGAACTTTACTCCTAAAAGGTTTAAAGTTATTTCTGAAGAAAAAATCTTGAAGATTTATGCATTTACTCAAGTATGACTGACAACTAAATATTTCGTAAATGTCAAAACAGAAGAAGCATGGCTGTCAATTAAAGAACTATCATGAAAAGAGAAGTTTAGCGTTATGAAGCACAGAAGTATAGAAGACAATATTACTACATTAGCAACCGAGTGATCTCTTACACGAAAAGAAAAGTTATTTTATTTTATAAGATGAGAGAGTCGTAAAAGTTCTTGGTGTTGAGGATAGCCGTCTGTGAGATGAGAGAGTCGTAAAAGTTCTTGGTGTTGAATGAATCGCAAATCAAGTTGATGAGTTTGAATTGTAAATGGCAAACTGACAGAGAATGAATCGTAATTTAACCAGAGTACATGAATCGTAAATGGGATAGTTATTAAATCGTAAAATGGCTTGGTGGTCTAGGTTGGAAACCTTAAGGCTTGAGTCTCTTGGTGAGATTTCCCGAATCACAAATTGTAAATCGCAAGTAGTAAACGGATGAGTTAAGTTATATAAATCGCATATCATATGTATGAATCATAAACGGAATTTCTAGTACGAAACATAAATCAGGTTATAGTGTGAAATCGTAAAGTGAGTTATGGTGTGGAATCGTAAAATGAACTTAGTGTAGAGTCATGAATCAAAAACCTCATAGAATTGAGTGGATCGCAATTTGGACCTAAGCATGGGATTGTAATGTATAATCATAAACCACTAAATCGCAAATTGGATCTAGAAATGAATTGCAAATCACAATTTGATTACAATCGCAAATCACGGCTATAACACAATCGCAAATCCTTGGATCATAAAAGGGGTTGAATTGCAAATTAAGTTTATATGTGAATCGTAAACTTGGAATTCTGAACACAATTGTAAAATACATATATATGTTAAATCAATCGCGAATCATGAAATCGTAATCTCGAGTGTTAGGTTTTTGGGGATTTTCATAGTGAGCCAGTGTGACTAAGCTATGCAGCCCTAGATGATGATTAATATTGTGGAAATGTTAATTGTAGGTAACTACCGGTAGGCGCTAATCTTCCTGATACTTTATCCGGGCTGTTATTTATTGTTGTACTGCAATCAAGTGAGTTATACTAGTTTTCTCATTATATTAGTGTGAAATGTGCTTCTTATGATTTTGTGAAAGTGCAACTAATGTGTTATGATGATGTGAAGTGTAGGGTTGTGTAAATAAAGTGAAAACACAACTCGGGTATAGAAAAGACGTAAACCCCTTGGGGTGTCGTGGGTAGTCAACTGTGACCCAAAAGAGTGAAATCGTCACCGGTGCACTACTTCGGTATTACATGAAATGATTATGTGATCATAACGATATGTGTGAATAACTTGTACATGCCTAGTATAGTGTGCAAGTATGTGTGTTCGCTAAGTTTTATGTTTATTGTTGTCTATTTCTTTTTAGGTCAGTACCGTAGTAAAGCTCCGGTATAGTGAAGACAACTCATGATCAAAAGTTATTTTCCACGAAGATGTTCCAAAATAGCTTTGACGATTATATTACTTAGTACTTAAACTTTAATATTACTATATTTCAAGTGTTGTACTTAATGATCACGTCTTGAATTTTATGTAAATGATATGTTTGCACTTTTACTTTGATATTTAAAAAAATCAGGGCGTTACACTATGATTTTCCAATCGATATTTTTTTCCATTGCAAACTTTTTTTAACTGTCCACTTGAAGCCTATTGGAGATTTTTTAATTTTTTTTAATTCTTATATATTTGCCGAGTTATATACACCGAAATTTAATGAAGTATTACAGTTTTATTATTCTGTGTAACGAACTAAAGTTTGTTGATATTAATATAATAAAGTTGCCCAAATTTCACATTTAATGTAAGATGACCTACAATCAAAGGTTAGCAGGTCATATTTGATTTTATATTATTTTGTTATATTTTTTATTACTATTTTATTATTATTATTATTCGTATTATTATTAAGTACAAAAGACAAGATGAACAAATGAGTCCGATCACTAGATCAGACTTAAATCTTCTCTTAAACACCAAAAACCTTCCAAACCTTTTAATCATCCACCGCCATCTACCCTCCCCACCGTCACCTTCATCTTCAACCATCATCACCACCACCTCCTTCATTCTTAACCACCACCATTTTCATGGTTCATCTTCATCTTCATCTTCTGGGCTTGAAATTTCAATTTTGTTGAAATCGATATGGGGTTTCACAATCGATTGAAACCCATATCTTTAAAGAAAGGGTCCAGATCCAAACCCAAAAGGAGGCGGCGATGGTGGTGGTTGAAGACAAATGAGGCGGCGGCGGTGGGGGAAAATGAATAAATGATGGAGGTGGTGCGACGTTGGTGGTTCAAACAAAGGAGTGGCCAGTGTTTGTAGGTTGTTCATTGCTGTCAAACTAGATCTGCAACCCTTTGAAACAGAAGTGTATTTGTATGTTTAATAAAAAAACATAATAATTCTAATAATACAAATCATAATAAAATAAATAAATGGTAATAAAATAATTAAAAATATTTAAAAATCAGGATTACCGACTAACTTGTAATTCCAGGTCATATTGCATTAATTAAACGTAAAATCTGGGTAGTTTAATACATTTTTTCGAAGTCTTTTTAGTTCGTTAAACAGAATATTAAAATAGAAATAATTCATTACATTCCTGAAAATATCTAAAATATCTGAAATACTTCATTACCCTATATTTGCCTACAATATAAAATAATATCTGAAAATATCTAAAATAACATACTACAATTAAAATATACTAATGCGTTAGCAAATAATTAAAATATGCAAAAGAAATATAATATACGTGCAAATAATAGTGAATTCGTTTGTATATCAATGTATTTTAGTGAGATTTAAACATATAATAATGAATCTAATTGTTTATTGACATTAATTTTGTAACAAGTTACTCTTATATATATATTTTTTTTCCACGAAACTTCAAATTTTATATGCATTTCCAATGCACCAGTTTATTATTATACAAAGAACTAATTAGCTTTTTAGGAAAAACGTTGGGCGCGTATAAAGTTTTATACAGATTTTCGACATATGTATTAACACTAGCGAGGTACCCTGCAATGCGACGACGAGTCAACGATTATAATCGATACCATTAAACGTGTGTAACAATTATAAAATAAATTCTAATTTATTTTTAGAATGATGTGCATACCAAATAGAAAATTAGTTTCAACTTTTAAAAATTTTTAATTTATTTTGGAATGTTAATAATTGTAACGCCCCAATTTCTAAAATTGATATTTGAAATAAAACCACATATAAGTATTCACATCTGAGAGTTTTACATAAAAGCGGAAGCGAAATTTTGATTGAAAACCTGTTGTATCAAAAGATACAC
>JAUEJL010100738.1:0-13277 GCA_032274825.1 Drosophyllum lusitanicum
CTTACATGGGAGACCGAGGAGGATATGAAGGCACGCTATCCCCATCTGTTTTCTGAAGAGCAGATTCCGAGGACGGAATCTTTTTAAGGGGGGTAGATTTGTAATGTAACATCCTCGACTTGGGCCTAGTTGTAATTTGTATGTACGCGTGTGTAATTAATAGAATAGGAGAATATTCTAATTATGTAAGCACGTAAGAAAGTAAATGTTAAGTTTGATTATATATATATATATAGATGTATATTTGTTTAATTGTTATGAGTTAAATGTGTATATGTGTATTTGTGTAATAGTGTTTAAGTGTAAATATATATATATTCATATATTATGTGTAATTAAGAAGTAAAAGAAAGAAAAGAATAAAGAAAAGAAGAAGATATTTGTCCAGAGGCGGTTTGCCTCTGGATAAGTTTGTGTATTGTGTAGAATTGACTTGTAAAGTCAATTGTAGCTAAACTCCTAAAACACACACAAACACACACTCGATAAAGCTCTCGTGCGCTCTTGAAAGAGTCAGTTGGAAGATTTGAAGTTCTAGACTCAAAACAAGGTTAGTATGATGTTTGATGTAAAGAAGAAACTTGTATTATGCTAGATATACGTGTGTTGTGTGGCTGGAAGCTTTGTTGGATTGAAGAACTCCATTGTTGAACATGAGAGCTTACATGACAAGTAGGTTTCTCATGTTTGATGTTTTAAAAAGGTGTTGATGTGTTCATGAGGTTCATATGGTTGACATATGAAGCTCTAAGGTGTTTTAGAAGTGAAAACTAACAAGTTTGAAATCTGGGTTTTTAAAATGAATAATAAAAGACGAAGTGCAGGTCGGCCCGTGACGCGACGCGTCGAAGGAAGGGACGCGACGCGTCCCCGCATGTGTCGCACGACTTTTACTTCCATCCGACATTTGTTCATCCGTCTCTTGCTTGATCCGACTTTCATTAGTCCGAAAGTCGCATGGGTCGTCCAGCTTTAGCATGAATGATCCGACTTTTAGTTGATCCGAAAGTCGCATGAAAGAGATGCGACGCGACGCGTCCGGCCCTTGGACGCGACGCGTCGTGTGAATATCAAGAATGTTCAATTTTGAATGTTATGCAATTTTAAGGCACATGTTGTGCTAAGTATTGTAAGATTCTTTTAAGATGTTTATGAGCCTTAATTGGTTCTTGCACGTGTTCTAAGAGTAGAAACTCGTGTGTGCAAACGCTTAACGCGATTGCCAATGTTTTAGGGGAACTTATCGTGTTAGCTGAAGCAAAGTTGAGTAGTCAGACGTTGTAAGCTTTACAGGTGAGTACCTGCTTTCGTAAGACTCAATAGAGTAAGGCTTGATTGCTAGATGACTACTTGAATGTTGTATATGATATTGTACTATGTATGCTTAAGTTTTATTGCAGGTACGCTTAAGAATGAAATGGTAAGCCTGGATATGAGATTGATGTGCTATGCCATGCTCAATATCTGTAGATCATGTATTAGGTGCATGCCAGCGGGTCCAAATTGGAACCGCCTAGTTGTTAATGATGTTATGTACGAATGAATGAATGAATGAATGTACGAATGGTTATGTATGTAAGATGATGGATCCTTAAGGGATCATATGTATGTATGTATGTGCACTGTCCGCGGACTATCTGATGCATGGTTAAGGTCAGCTGGATGGCTGGATCCCAGGAGACTTCGGTCAGGTAATTCGGGATTTAACGGTGATTCGGGATGCATTCCGAATCGTAGGTTCTGCAGAACCGCCGTGCCTTAACGTGAGTGGTAATCAGCTGGATGACCGCTGGATTACTTGAGGAGCCTCGGCTCTGTGAACGATGTTTGGTGGACTGCTTTATGCTCCCCCACCAGCGCGGTTGGTTGTGTCTGATCCCCCGGTCTGAGTTGTTGAGCGGGATTAATTACCCTGCAAGACACGACTCTTACTGATCTTGTCAGCACACCACAATGTGATAAGATAGCAATGTTTGATTATCTGTATGTTGTATGACTTGCTTTATTGATGCTTGTGATAAGTAAGTACTCCCTAGCTATGTTGTTTAGCTAATGGTGCTACGTTACCCTTTTTCAGGTAATGATTAGGCGGCCTGGTGAGTGGGGTTTGCCTATTGCTGGAAGTTTATGTATGTGGGTTGGAACACTTTGTGATATGATGTAATGTGATATTTATGGTCGGTTGTATGTTAGGTAACACCAAAACGAGATGTTTTAGTTTGATATGTTGTAAATATCTGATGGAACCTTTGAAAAGAAAAAAATTCCGCTGCTAAATCTATGACATGAGTTGGTTGAATAGATCTACTCATAATTAAAATTCGAATTATCACTAAATTCACGGTTTTTAGAGGCGGTGTTACACTGGTGAGCCGGGTTGCTTATGCATGTTATTGTACCTCTGGGATGGAACAATTATGTACTATGTATATATTTATGATGCTATGGTCGGTCGATGTAATAGAGTAACACCACAGTTGATACAGTGTTTTGGTTGTAAATATTTTAAGTATAACCTCTTTGGTTAACAGTTTCCGCTGCTAATTAATGACAACCAATCGTGAATGAGTTCACGTTTATGAAAAACGGAAATTTTTGTTAATTTTGTCGTTTTACAAAGCCGGTGTTACATCTTTACATGGTTAGATGAAGTGGCTACAATTGTTTACTTTATAGAATGACATGCCACCAATTGTAAGAATATATCTAGTTTGAGACCGATCGTTACAGAGATTTGACATATATCTTGCATTTACAAATCTCGTGTCCTTGGTATCTTAAAAATGATTTGTTTTATTCCATTCTAATGTCTCTTCTTTTGACATGAATCAAATCTTTCTAACATTAATGCCCCAATGACACTTAACTATGGTACTTAAGGACCGAGGATCTCCTCTTCACCTTTGAAGGTTGAAAAAGGGTCCTTTTCAATATCAACTTATGAACAACCATTAGAATGATGTGATTTATCCATATAGATTTTCTCAACCTTTTCTATATATTCCTCTTGGTGCACAAGGATTTTATCCTTAAGGTATTCGATATATAACCAAGATTTTTTCTTTCCAATATTTTATATTCTCAAATAATTTTTCAATTGTCTTTGGAAGCCCATCAGGAATTCAATTATATTTCAATCATCAATGTCAGAAAATATAACATATTCGGATCCAAATCTCTTTACAAATATACATGGCAAATAAAATCAATTTTATAACACTCTTTCAATAAATACTCACTAAGGATAATAACTTTATCGATCCAATACTATTCTAAAGAACTTTTTTTATATGTTTTGTGCATTTTCAATAATAATAATATGTACTTAAACATTTAAAGCAACCAGTCTTGCTTTAAAGGTGTGCACCTTTCCATCCATGTTCGTCTTCTTCTTGAAGACCCACTTACACACCATACCACTACGGTGTATAAAGAGGTGTGAGTTGTCAAACAATTCCATTTCCTTCAAATGATCGTAAAACTTTTGACTCAAATATTCACTGCCTAAATCATACGAAGCAGCTTAATCTTCTTGTCAAGTTGGTTTTGTACTTCATTTTGAAACTGTTTGAATTTCTCAAAACTTTCAAACTTATGTCTCATGAGATAGACATATCCATATCTACCAAAGTTGTTAGTAAAAGTGATGAAGTACTAGTATCCTCCTCTGGCCTCAATATTAAAGGGTCCACGCACATTTGTGTGCACAATATTTAGTAGGTCACTAGCTCTTTCCTTTTCACTACCAAAAGTTGCTTTGTCATCTTACCAATAAACAAGACTCGCAATTGTCAAAAGACTCTAAGTCAAAAGACCCTAGAACTCCGTCTTTACTGAGCTTCTCTATGTGTTTCTTATTTATATGTCCCAAACGACAATGTAATTCATATGTAAATAGTCTAGGCTTGTCTTTTGTAGTAATCAATCCATATAGTTCAAGCCCAATTCTTGTAGGCCCATGAGACTTGAACTATATATATGTCCATATAGCCCTAGTGGCAAGTTAACCTTTGCAAGAACTGAGATTGATAATACACCTTTTGTGTGTGTGTTTTAGAGCAAAATGTTCTTCATTATAGTTCATACTCATTCTTCTTGAATCTTTGGACTTTCATAAAGAGTTGAAATAAAGTAACAGAAATGATGATTGTGCTAATTGGGAACCTGTTATATCATTTTGATGATAAATGATAGTGTGATACATAATGGTGGAATACTACTTCAAACATTCTAATGTAAATGATTTAACTAGTATCATTTTCAGGCATTTAGAGTCCACTTACATGATGTGATATAAATGATTTAAATGACGGTTGTTGAAAACTTATTTACCATTTTCCTCATTTTCAATATATTTATATCATTTTGACTGTATAACCTTAAGATCATCATTTTGATGCTCAAAAAGGTTTATGCATAAACAATATTTATCATTTTGAGTTAACTTACATGCTTGTGTGATGCTATTTATGGTTTTAAGTGATACTACTTGATTCTATCATTTTGATAAAAAATGGTTGAAAAACCCCAATCATCATTTTGAGTCAACTTATATGATGTTGTGATAGTACTTCAATGAACATTCTGATACAGACCGTATATGCTAACATTATGAGTCCAATAACATTTTTAGACCACTTACACGATGTTGTTGTATAGTTGAGTGAAAATGATACATATTCAGAATATTCATATCATTTTGGCTGTATAAACATTAAAATGATCAAAATCTGTCATGGTTGTGTGATACTATTTACATATTTGAGTGATATTACTTGCATCATTAAAATTGTCAAAAACTGGTTGCATCATTAATATGGTACGGTGTTGTCATGTACTTAGATGCTTGTATGTAACTATTTTCATTATTTTCAGACTATTCATGTCATTTTGGATGTATAAACCTTCATTTCAGACTTTTGATGCTCAAAATGATTTTTGGATAACAAAATTTATCATTTAGAGTAAACTGGCATGGTTGTGTGTTGCTATTTACATATTTGAGTGATACTACTTACATCATTAAAATGATCAAAACCTGGTTGCATCATTAATATGGCACAGTGTAGCATGTAGTACAATGAAAATGATACAATGTATTCATGTAGTTCATCATTAATATGATTTTTTGCTGTTTAAACGAGATTTTCATCATTTTGCAACCCTTATTCATCATTAGAAGCATACTTAGATGCTTATGTGATCCTATTTTCTTCATTTTCATGTAGTACAATGAAAATGATACACTTTAGAGATGTAGTTTATTATTAATTTCATCATTTTGATTCAATCTACATGATTAATTTACAGTTTAGATCATTTTGCTACTCAAAAATTAACTGAATAAACCATGTTTATCATTTTGATTCAATTAACATGATTTTGTGACACCATTTACTTCATTTTGATGTTCAATTATGACTGTAGAAACCTCAATTATCATTTTCATCAGTTTCATTCTATTTATATCATTTTGGATGCATAAACCTTTATTTTATCATTTTGAAACAACTTACATGTTTGTGTGATGCTATTTACAGTTTTGATTGAGTCCACTTACCTGAGGTTGTGATACAATTACAAAAAATGATGATATATATCCAACATATGTAAAACTACTTGTAAGAATGATGAAAATGCTAAAATGCTCAAAAATTACCCCAATCAAACTATGATAAAAATGATATATATCAAACATATGTAAAACTGCATTGTTAAGTGGTGAAAATGATGAAAAAGCTAAAAATGATATATATGATGTCAAAATGATTAGTTCATGGTTGCAGCCCATAATACATCAGTTAAAATGAAGAGATTTTAACATGAAGAAACTGATGTATGCAAATGATGACAATTCATAACTCATCAAATATAATTCATATTACACTGACATTGATAATACCATCATTTGACACACAATTGTCATCATTTTCATACATCAGATACATAGAAACTGAATATATCATCATTTTCACACAACAATATACAAATGATAGATGAATAAAAATCGAAAAGTATATAAATTTGAAAATGATGTTATCAAATCATTGGAATAACAAATCCAAACAATATCATCATTTTCGTTCAACTGCATATGGTGAATACTAACATACATCTTATACATAACATCAAAATTAAAAACACACTAATTATATGTGAATAAATCAACAACAGAAAACAAAAAGAAAAAAAATAGCAAACACAATTACCGTCATCGTCATCATCATCGTCGATGTTATTGGAATAAGACCCAGATGCCAACAAGAATAACAAAAAAAGAATTCAAATGATCAAAGGCAATTGAATATCACGGTAAAATATTCAATCGATACTGTTGAAATCATAGAAATAGATATGGAACTTGGTATTAGGAAACTGTTACGTGAATGGTAACCGCCATATGTAACAATAAGCAAAATGTCGATCATACCCTTTTAAAACTTAACGAGATCAATGGCCAGGAATTGGACTTCAAGGACTATGTATAAGCAACAGTTGATCCTATATATATATGGGTGTATGAGCAAGAGACCTAAGTTGATCCTATATCTATTAAACATATGGGTGTGTCTATTTGTTCTTATTTTATCTCCCACCTATCCTACACATTCGATCAAGGTTGTCATTGTGAAGCTATAGTAAAGGTACATAGGGTCTTTACCATATAGCCGTTGGTACTCCGCATCTTCATGGAGAATTCAAGTGTGGCACTTCATTCCCGACTTTTCTTCCGTGCCCGGCCTAAAGATCCTATCTTCTTGCAGCTGTCTTGATGGCACATTCTTTTACTTTTTCTCTTTACGTTGAATGTCTTTCAGAAAAGTCTCTATAGCTTTAAATAGAGATATGATTATTTACATTCTACCTCCATCATAACCCGTTAAAGCATGATTGAGTACAGTTATTATACTACCGCAATGATTATCATATGTTTAATAGATATTTAAAAATTGGATCAAACAAAAGGGGTGGTTGCATCATGATAGCAATATTTATCGAATAAAACTTTATATTTATTTCGGTTAAAGTTCGGGTATTACAAAATACAAAATTTAATCATTTTTATTGTTTTGCAAGTCCATGAAGAACATATTTATTTCATTTTGATTGTATATAAGATGTAATTTAAATAATCTGTTTTCACTTGTGACTATCAACCCTCTTGACACCTATCAAACTACTTGTGCTGTTGAGCTTGTTGATTTGAATTGAAACTCAGATCGGTAGAATTTACTTTTTAGTAAGCGTCTCCAATGGAGACTTTATACCTTTGTCTAATGATTATCTTTACCTCTCATCCATATATTCAAAGGAACTAGTATGGTACAGCTGTAATGCCGAAGCAGTTAATAGTTTCTACTGATAACATGTTTTATGAAATTTAGGGTATCGTATTCGACAAATAGTTTCTACCTATTGATATGCTGTTTCATTTTCTTCACTTTTCTTTCCATCAACCTTTTTGTTCATTTTAAAAACAAAACAACTCTTCTCTTATTTCTTGTGAATGAGGAAATAGATGTTATTTGAAGGGTATATTAGTCATAGATAAGTGTAACAACTCCAAGTAGACATTTATTTAATGTTTGACTAAGATGTCTTGTGTATAAATGACTTCCCACACTACACTTTTCTCAACTATGTTTCTTTTCAGGTTCGCTTTGGGAGTTCTACGACTTAAGGACTGTTTGTTAAAACAGAATGATTCTATGACCTAAATAATTCAAATACTTTATATGAAACTGCATTTGAATGTGATTTGGTAAGTGTTCTAAATGAACAATGTGAATAATGTAAATTACTATTTAAACCGTAATAATGATATATTATATTATAAGATATTATTGTTTAATAAAACGTGTGAAAGAAAAAGTATTAAAGTAAAATACTTGATGCTTAATGATTTAGAATATAGTTTAAGAAGGAATAATTCAGCACGATTCTTCTGATTCAATTAACACCGTTTTCATTCAGATGCGGTAATCAAACACGCCGAATGCTAAACGATTCAACATTCAGCGCTGAATGATTCCATTTAGCAGCAAACAAACAACCTTAATTTGTCTAATAAGTCATCAATGAATGATTTCTCATTCGCAGAGAATGTTCAATGTCAAAGACAAGTGTTACTTCTTTGATAATCATGCCCATTTCAAGTTCAAAAGATTCTTCTGATTTCAAAATTGTTGTGAAATATGCAGTACTTGATTTGAACCAATTATCTGAACACTGGATCAATAGCATATACATCAACTACTGCATCAGCATACTTAGCAGGCGCCTCGCAAATTTTCTTTAACTTCGTAAAGACAGCTTTAACGATATTACAAAGATATACAACTTACATGATTCGGCTTATTCCAACAAGCGCGTAGGAGACCTCACTAATCGGGTTAAATTATATATAGCCACTAAGATTCATTTAAATTTAGCATTATGAGGTTCCATCTGAGGTTTTCTTAATGATATCAAGTAACTGACCAAATAGACATCAAGATCCCATACACATTCAGACAAATCAATAAGAATCACAACCCCAAAGGAAATTCCATGAGAAAGGATGCATTGCTAACCAACTATAACATAACTAAAAGGAATGAAGACTTCTGGTCTTTTTCTTTCACACAACAAAGCATTTTTTATGTTGAACATAAAGCCATCATCAACTACCAGCGCCGGATGTCGACACCTCAGTGCTGCAAACAGGGCACACCTGCACAGCCCACATATCATTCATAATTACTTTCTCCCAACATATATTTCATCCCCAACATGACATATATACAGCACTTCTCTAGAATGTAAAGAATCAAAAGCTGCCCAAAATGCATTCAAAAGCTGCCCAAATTACTTTGTTAAAAAAAGATGGTCTTTTAATTTAGGGCAAATTACATGAAAATGTAATGAACTTTGTCTTAGTTACTATTATATACAACCAACTTTCAATTTTTAAAAATAATACAATTAACTTTCATAATCCCCTCATTGTATGCAAATAACTTTTTTATGTGTCTGTTATTTAGTTACCATTATATACAATGAACTTTGCCATAACTTTCATAGTATACAACAAGTTACATACAATGTGAGGATTATGAAAGTTGTTTGTATTATTTTTAAGAAAATAAAGTTGATTGTATATAATGGCAACTACGACAAAGTTCATTGTTTTTTAATGCAATTTGCCCTTTAATTTAGTACTGAAGTATTTCTTATGATGTTCAAGGAATTTTATGCGTAAGGCATACAAGTATTTAAAATGCTATATCAAGCCAACATACATATCACAACACCATTTCAAGCCACCTAAGTATCAAATTGGTATGTTTATGCAAATTTCCGACCAAAAAAATGCTGGAAAACTGTAGAATCAACAACTTGGATTTGGTGTTTTTTTTTTTTTTTTTTTTGAAGAGTGCAACAAATCAATGTTGTAATGTTGAACGCTTTTATTTGGAATCAATTAAAACCAACTTTTTATTATACATTATCATAACATAACATGTTGACACCTCATCGAGGATATTTGTCTTTTAAGTTTTGAAGGCTTATATCAGCTAGCTAGTTTTTGGCAGGAAATGACTGACATAAATGAGACTAGAGTATCGTTACGTGGCTTTTGTGATGCTCTTTCGATATGTGAACGACCTTAGTGTAACCGTACGAATACTTGGGTTACCATATTTTACATATTAATCAGAAAAAAATGTCAAGCCCCACATGCTTTGCATTAATTGTCAAAAAAGCCACTCCAGAACTCTGTGTTGCAGAAGCTACTCAAGTGGTTTGCATTGTTCAAAACCATTTAATATACTTTGTTAAACTCCCAAAATTTAATTAAACCATGATTAATTGTATTTAACCAATATTTTATCTAACAATAATTGTATTAGTAGTAATCATGGTTATTAAAATATGCGATCCTAATTGTAAGATCGTTCAATCCTACGAACCAAAAACGTGCCGGATCGTAATCAGGATCGCAAACAGGTAGGAGTGTACGATCGTATGTGTGATTGTAGAACTGTATAGCGATCCCACATACAATTTTGTGTAGCAAACAGGTAGGAGCATACAATCATATGTGGGATCGTAGAATTGTATAGCGATCATCCCACATACGATTTTGTGCATGCGATGTACAACCTAAAACTTAGCAAAAGAGAGGGAAAAAGAGATTCAAGCTCAAGTGATAGAACATGAAACGTTGAATCCTGACGAGGTTAGTTCGGATGACGAGTGAATTACGGAGGAGGGATTCACTCATCATAATGAAAATGAGAAATAGATTAATGTTTCCCATGCCGCAAGTTCGTCTCAAGGATCTAATGGTGGTAGTGGAGATGACTAGTTCTGTGGTTTTTCTTTTCGCTTATTGCTATTAGTTTACTGTACTATTTTTATATTTTGTGATATGGTCAACTTTATGCTAAGAATGATTGTTGACAATTTTCTACTTATACGTGTATGTCACTTTTTTTTTCTTTCATTATAGAATATGGAAGTTCATGAGAAAATATTTTTTATGGAAGAAGGAACTCATGTTGATGCACCATATATGCTCTAAATTAATAGATTGTGTTCAAGGGTCATGCATATTAAACTATATTATAATGTGGAAACGGATGGATTGAGGATTTCTGGTGAATTTTTTTTTATGTTTTTAAACATTTAAACTTGGACCGTTGGATGTATGATATTTTAAGATTTAAGTTTCCATCTTCCATTAACATGTTATATAATTTGTTTATGATAAAAATTGTAGCACATAAAATACATAAAAAAAAAAGTTTAGTGACTTGTAGGACCCTTGGTTTGAAAAGGCATAAAGTGCCCCAAAGCGCTAATGGTCCTGAAAACCGAAGCGCTAAGCGAAAGCGCTCGCTTTAAGCACACTAAGCGCCCAAAATTCACAAAAAAATACATAATACTTATATATTACATAACTTCTACATATATGTCATATGCTACCTTATATATACTTAAAGTACCAAAGTGTCGATGCATATATTCAAAACCCAAGTACTTAAACACCAAAATATATTTCTAAATTTACTTATAATTATAAATACTTGAACTTAAATACTTATATGCCATTACTTGTACTATAATACAAATCAGAGTTGCAGAAGTGGGAACTGATTTGCTTTGGATAGTTGAATTGAAGAACGAAGATGATGATTAAAATCGTGTTTACCGCTCTGAAATTTGAAGAAAGAAGATGACGATTGACCACTTTCCGATTTTACCACTCCTGGTGCTGTGAAATTCATGTTTACGTCTTTTGTTATGACCCTTCGATTTCCTACCCTAAGCCCTCTAATACCCAACGCCTGTACACTAATCTAATATCCAAAGCCCGTTGAAAAGCCCAAAAAAATATAAAATACCTAAAGTGCGCTTAAGAGCTGCTTTGCGCTTCCACTTAAGCGGGAAAAGGTGACCGCTTTTTGTCGAACACTATAATTGTAGATCTTAGTTGATTACGACGCGCCTGGCCTCATCGCTTTGGCGCTTAGCGCTTAAAGCGGCGATTTTTTAAACCAAGGTAGGATCTTACGATCCCGATCCGATCTTGCAAAGACGAAAACAATCTTGGGTAAGATCCCGAACTTGATAACCTTGGTCGTAGTAGTCGAAAGATGGGGAATATACATAGTTTTGTACAGCATAAAAAATTCTAGAGTGGCATTTTTAACAAGATAACAACTAAGGGAAGGTAGGCTTTGATGATATTTTCTGTATTAATTACTCATAGAATTAAACAAAGTATTAGTAGGTAAACCCAAACCACAAATTTTGCCCTTCTAATAAGCAAAAGCATCTCAAATAGTAGCAAAGCACAGGGAAAAAATATTTATATTTTTATGAACAGTAATTGTCAGACTCCCAAGAGCATGCAGAATAACAGCAGTATCAAGTTCATGTACCTTGTTTATTTGCAACCAGTTTGTTATGCACTCAGAATGGTACGAGTGTTTGCATGAAAGCAAGATCAAGTTATCACCATCTTCATAGTCTAAGCGACATATAACACATCTGATGTATGAGAGAAACAAATTATTAATTTACTAAAAAAGGAAAAAAAGAAAACTAGACTTGCATTAACATACGTTTCACTGCTTCCATTTTGACTATTTTGTGTCTTGTATGTTACTGAGCGTAAACAAGCAATTGAATCAGCAGACAGGCCTCTACTTTCGGTCCCAACTACTTCACCAAGAGCAAGTAATTCCTAAAAAACTTTAAATATGAGTTGGATATTAATCAACCATATGAAACAAGGTTTTTTAAGTGAAATTACCTCATATGATAATTCATCTGGATCAACATCATCCCATGTATCCTGAAAAACAAAAAAACACTTGTGTTATCATTGACCATTAAAAAAATGCAATTTTCAACTCACATAGAAACTAAATAAAACTTTTTACAATTAAACTACAGGAAATCGAACATCTGTTTCACAATTTAGAAAAATTCCAATGAATTGCTAACAATCCAAACAATAGAAACTGCTATCCAAATCGAAACCAGATGTTTCAGGAACATGGGTTTAATGGAATGTATTTCACAATCACATTCCCATGAAGTTTGACATGCAACAAAAAGGGAGGCCAAGAAAGACAATTTTTCCATATTTAAAAAGAAAATTTCTAATATAGCTAAAGTGTCATCTATAAAACCATTTGTAACACCATTAATGACTCATTAATGAGGGGTATTTTGGTGATTTATATAGATACCCAACCGTGAATTGCGGATGGACCGTTATTAATGAGGCTTGATTTTCCCAAAATACCCCTCATTAATGAGTCATTAATGGCAGTAGTGGTGTTTGATTCCTTATTTGCAATTATGCCATTAGCATTATTAACTATTGACTTATTTTAATCAAGTGCAAAGATTGGTTCACGCAATTCTTGCACCAAAATCAGTTCTCATTTGAACCATCCCCTATATATGTGCGTGTTTGTATATATATATATAGGGGAAGGTTCATTTAAGAACCGATCCTATTATGAGTACCGCGAGAACCAATCTTAGCCGTTCATTTGGTAAGTGGAATTCATGGATGGAGAGCGTGGGGGGGTTGAGTGTGGCAAAGTGCATGAGATGAATTCATGGGTGGGTGATAACATTGAAGGAGGGGGAATTGGATGTCTCAAATTGGTTCTCGCGATACTCGCAATAAAAATGGTTCTCAAATGAGAAAAGTTCAAACGAGAACTGTTTTTCGTACGAGAACTGCGAGAACTAATCTTATCCGTCCAATT
>JAUEJL010100749.1:0-25588 GCA_032274825.1 Drosophyllum lusitanicum
AACTTTTTAATTATGAAAAATACATGTATAAATCAGATTTTTAATTCTCTTTTATTTGATACCACGATTGTTTTTTTATAAAAAGATGCATGAGAAATTTCATGCATCAATATTGGCTTCTAAGTAGTTTGTACCGATCATATAAGAAAGAAAGAAAAAGGAGTAGAAGAAGAAGTGATATATACCAGAAAGGATAGAAGAAGAAGAAATACATTAAAAGTTCATACATACCTGGTGTGGTGGTTCAGTTCTTCACAACTTAGTGAAATTGATTTCTTCATCTCTTATCACATATTCATTGCTGTTTTCAAATAATGACATATAATCACAAGTGTCTTTGTGTATACATTTGAAAACACACTAATGCATACATGTGAAAGTTCGCATCCAATCAACAAAGCACTGATACTTTCAAAACAGAGTAATTTTATACATTTCAATGTGATGCATACATTATATGAATACCGCAATACCTACACATTTAACAGTAATTACTAAACAAAGGCATCCATTGAACAAGTATTACATACATTTCAATGTGATGCATACATTATTTTTTATTTATTTGTATGCATTGATGCATCATATCATCCTAGTAGACACACACTTCCATTTACAGGGCATCAAATGTAAAAAATAAATAAATAAAAGAGAATAGAAGTAGAAGGAGTAGAAGTAGATGAACAAATATAGTTGAAAAAAAGTCTATTGAAATGTATAGGTTAGATGCAATATATGTACAATTGCTTTTTTTGATACATATCTGGTCCTTCGTGCATCAAATGAATAGAAAATAAACTGGATGCATCACATGTTTTGACATGGCATATTTTCCCAGATGTTTCTTGTCGATTTCTAACTTGTATTAGATGTATTGACATGTAATAGAATGTACAATCAAAACTAATGCATATATTCAAAACTAATACATAAAAATTATTCAAAATGTGTCAAGATGTATGCATAGTATGCATACACTCACGACTGAAACATATATTCAAAAGTAATACATAAAATTCAAAACTACTGCATAAATTAACATCACCCCATTATGGATAAATGAATGGCACCAAAGTCAATATGGCAAGAACTGTATATGCACATAATAAAATACTTCTACATCCGAATCTCAACACCAAAATCTTTGCACCAGAAGTGATTAACCAAAACTAGTGAAGTAATTTAGAAAAGGGAATTCATCCAATTTAACTGTAAAATAAAATGAAGACACCAATTACTTGAAACCCCAAAAAGATTGCAATAATGTCAAACATCTAATAATTCTTAGTATTAACACCTAATTCAAAGAAAACTCATTTAGTGGTCCATTGATGTTACTTGTAAACAACATAAAGCAACACACTTGAACAATCACATCAGTTGCAACACTATTGGCATACAAAATCAAGTTAAAATCAAATTCAATTAAAGATGAAATAAATGTGATTATTGACTTTAAATTCTTCTTTCCCTAAACAATCAACATGTATAGAACACTGGTTTGGGAGTTCAAGATTTATGAATATGATTTAAACACTCTAGATTCCAATCAAGAACATGAACAACTCAAGCAAAATAAAATAACAATAATTGCATCAGATAGTGTAATCTTGATTTCTTTTACCTTCAATCGAGTTATGAATTTTACCAAATTCTATTTTCCCTACTCTCTGAACAAGATCAGGCAGTTATGGCGACAAAGATCAACAATGGCAGAATTAAAGTAACTCCACCGGGGAAGGAGTAACTGCCTACAAATCTACTTTATCTGCGCATCCGGACTTACCGGTGTTTCAAATCCTCGACGGAATCACCCCCTCATTCTTCACCTCAATCGTAGCAGCAATATCAAACTCCACCTTCTCATTCGTCGTCGGGAAGGTGACAAAGATCAACAATGGCGTAATAACTCCACCGTCGTCGAGAAGCGGTAACCACCTACAAATATTTCTTCGCCGCTGCATCAGGACTTACCGGTGTTTCAAATCCTCGAAGAAATCATCTCATCCTTCTTCACCACAACCTTTGCAGGCCGCCTTCGTCTCCATAACCGAGACCGGCACAAATTCGACCGTAGCGGCAGATTGAATCTCATCCGCCCTAGTCAATTTCCTGGTTCATCCGGGAGAAATGGGGATTAATTATCATCGAGAGATTGGGGAGAGATAAATCAGGGGACGTGATCCATAGAAAGAGAAAAAAAAGGATTGCTTGTTAATTTTGTTTCCCAAATTACCCTCATACTCACAGTCAGTGGATAAAAACGTGATTAATTTTTTATCTTTAGATTAAAGAGATCAAAGGTCACCAAGTGTTCTTTTTATAGTGTACTTTTAGATAGTTCTCTACAGATCTTAACTCTCTTATTAAAGGGCTTAGCATATTTTTCTCTATTTATAAAATTTTTGGACATAAATAACAGCTTTCCGCGGGAAGACCATAACCCAGACCTGTTTCGCGATGATCCTTTTAATTCCACCATCATCTTCATCTCCGTCCCTCAAATTTAAACCAAAACAACCCAACCGATTAAATTTGATCACTACTACTAGCAATCCCCCTTTTACGAAACTTGATCATATTCAGCCCTTCAAATTCAATTCCGTTTGTTGTTCAATCAAGCTCTCCACTTCACTCGCTTCAATCAAACCCTACGTTCAATCAGAATGGAAAACGATCGTCAATGGCTGGATTTGCAGTGCCATTTCGGTCTATTCCTTATCGAGAGTCGTACCGAAAGTAGGAAAAATATCTGCCGTGACGAATGTGGAAAGGTTGCGGCACGAGGGTTTGGCGATTGGGGTTTTGTTTTTGGTTCGTATGGTTTCCAATTACTTGCAGCAGTCTTTTCTTTGGGAAGCGTCTCTCCGATCAGTGTATAGGATGAGGGTTTATGTGTTTGAGAGGGTTTTGCAGAGAGATTTAGGGTTTTTTGAAGGTGGGTCTGGGAAGTCAGTTGGTGATGTTGCTTACAGGATTACTGCTGAGGCTTCTGATGTAGCTGATACAGTTTACGCACTTTTGAATGTCGGTATTTGATTTCTATTTCATGATATTAATGTGTGTGTGATCCATTTTGTCTAACGGCATGCGTAAATGTGACTAGCTTGATTTTGTACGATTTGATATGAAAGTGGTAACCTTGAGATAAAGTTTGTATCTTGAAATCTTTCAAGAATTCGTTATCATTAATGTAATTCATGTCCCCGGTTAGGAAGTTTGCTTCTAGACTATTTACCATGAGTATATAGTCTGCTTGGAATTGCTGCTTGCAGGTTTAAATTGCTAAATCTAAATTGCTTATTTCGAAATGATATAAGCAGTTAAATATTCACTAGCGAGCAACCCAAAGATCCACTTAATCGTTGGTTGGTATATTATTGTTTTCATATACCTAATGAATACCTGAGATGCAGTTTGGGAAGATAACACAGGTTAGCTGTCAAAAGAGTCTTAGGATGTCCTTAGAAAACTAAGGATGATATGCTCACTTTCAAAAGTTGAATAATTAGCAGATAAGGAGTTTCTACTATGGAGGTTAAATATATTGCATTTCTTATGGCGTTCAATCATGTGGTTTGGCTGAGCAGTGTTGTGACAATAGATCAGCAGTCTTGTATGAATGAGAATGAGAGCTTTGTTAAGTCTGAGAATATAGACATGAAGTTTTTTTGTTGTTGAAGAAAGAATTCATAGTGGTTTATCAGCATTGAGCATAAAGGAACACATATACTGAAGTTTTTTCTTGTTAAAGAAAGAATTCATATAGACATGAAGTACCAAAACCTCCAAGTTGTCTCTTTCAAATCATAGATTTAGTTAAATTATGCTTAAGTATGCATTCTTTTTCCAAACATTGTTTGGAGCAAGCTGAACTCATTTTTTGTTTTTGCTTTTGGAAGATTTATTTATTTCATCCAGTGGTATCTGAGCAATCTTGTCGCAGGCTTGTTTGTAGTTCATTCTGATATGTTTGGAACTTTCTTTCCTTCTCAAATTAAATGGTCGTATTTTGATTTCCTGTGTAATTGTTTGAATTTGATTACCTAAATCAATATTCAGTTTGCTCTCAGTTCCGAGCGGAACCACATAGTTTAAGGATTACTGGATTAAAGTGAAACCATATAAGACTTCTCTTTAAGTTCAGTTAGTTCTGACCCAGTCTGATTAGTATCATTGAACTTTTATTTTTCTGTTTTGTATTTGTATGTTATTCTGCATATACGAAATTACGAATGCATAATTCCTTTTTTTCTTTTTAAAAAATAAATTTAATTTGAATAATAACATGTGAAAACAGATTATCTGAGTGAGGCACTTTTTTTCTTTTTAAAAAATAAATTTAATTTGAATAATAACATGTGAAAACAGATTATCTGAGTGAGGCACTTATGATATTACTATTTTTTCACTTTTTTGTGTATCTGTAGACTGTTGTACCCAGTTCACTACAGCTATTAGCAATGGCGACCCAGATGTTGGTTATCAGCCCTGTACTCTCATGCGTTTCTGCCTTGGTAAGCAGGAACATCTTTTGTCTATTTTCTTAAAAATTATTTAATAAGTAGCTATCACATCAGATGTTATTACGAAAACTATATCATTTCAGTAATGATTTCTTTTTCAGATTAAAACTTTTAGGAGGAGGTTCTATGCATTCTGATGACCTGTTTATGCTATTTTATTTGTTTCTTAAATTTACCCATCTCAACTCTTTTTTCCTTTCACCTTTTTGTTGTCTATGTTTATGGAAATTTCAGTTGTTTGGTAATGCTATAGTTATTTGTAGGTGATTCCTTTGATGGCCTTAGTAAGTGCATATTTTGGTGAAGAGCTTCGGGAAATATCAAACAAAGCAAATTTAAGTATTGCTGCTCTTTCGGCTTATCTGAATGAGGTATGTTTCATGTAATCTAGCAACTAATATTTTATTTATCTTATGGTAGATTGTTAAACCCCTAGATAAGATTATTATGAAAAAGTATCACTTGAAGTATTAGTAATTCTATCAGGTTAAGATTCTTAATGTTGACTTATATAAATAGGAATTTGGACTACTATTTGTTATGCTGAATTTGATTTACGAAAGTGAGTGAAGAATAAAGAATTAAAGTTTGCATCATCATGTGTATCAATTATTGTTCTTTTTTCATGAACTGTAAATGTTTATGTGCTTTAGGTACTGCCATCTGTTCTCTTTGTTAAGGTAAACAATGCAGAATACAGTGAGTGTATGAGGTTCAAGAAGCTTGCACATGATGAGTTATTTAAACGTTTAAACAAAAAGAGAATGAAGGCATTGGTTCCTCAGATGGTACAGCTAACTCTTTTTGGGGTTCTGCTTTTGATTTTTATTGGCTCATCGGTGACTGCAACTGAATTTTCAAGTGTAATTTCGTTCATAACTTCATTGGTTCTCTTGATTGAACCAATTCAGGTCATTCCCTTAGCCGCTTGCCTCCTCTACCTTCTTGTTTTGGACTTTACTTTCATTATTATATTAACGTTCTCATTTTTAAAATAGATGTAACTTTTGACTTGGTGCATAGTGTAGTGAAATTGTTTACCATTGATCAAAAAATGGCCCTAATACTTTGTGCCGTACTTGGACTAATCTCAAGGTGATAATTATAAAGAAACAAAATAGTAAAGTAGGTTTTAAAATTTTACTCAAAAATGAAATGTTGACGGCCCAAAACGGAAAATGTTCAATTGGAGGTAGTACATGTTACGATTACTTGCAGTGAGTCATGAATTGGTGAAGCGAAATAAATATCTGCACAGGTAATTTTTTAAGTATTTCAATATTTTATATTTTTCTGCTCTGGTACTCATTTTTCACTTGCTATAAACTAATAGTAATGCTTGATTGGTGTGATTTCTATCAGCCTCTCATTGGGTGGCTGGGATAGAGATGTTATTTAGTTTCTATTTTTGTTTTTTGTTTTTTACTTGCGAACTCATCATGACATGTTGCCGACTTTGACAGTTGAAGTTTGTAGATTTGAAAGAGGGATAATCACAACTTGGAATAATTTTGTTTAATATATGATATAAATCAGTTAATCTGTATATTCTTGTCTAATCAATGGTATAAACCAGTTCATCTTCTATTTGCAGTTTAAATAAGACTTCTTTACCTGTTCCTATTATATCTTATACTTGAATAAATTTAATTCTTAATTGATAATTATGCTATCTGTTATTATTTGTTAATCTACAAGGAGTCTGTATAAAAAAGTTCAGTCTGAATTTAAGAAACATGCAGGATGTGGGAAAAGCATACAATGAGCTAAAGCAAGGAGAACCTGCTATCGAACGCTTGTTTCAGCTGTCAAGTTTTAAGCCCCCCAAGGTAAATCTTGAACTTCATGAGTGTATATTAGACTATTAGTCAAAAGAGAAAAAAGGAAGCCAATTTTGTCTTTTTTAATTTAATTAAATAAATGTGTATAACATCTGCATAGGTTATTGAGGAAATAAATGAAGTTCATTTAGAGTCTGTTGCAGGAGAGGTTGAATTCTGTGAAGTTTCATTCAGATACAGTGATGGTATGCCTTTTGTTTTGAACAAGTTAAATCTTCATATAAAAGCTGGAGAGACGGTTGCTCTTGTGGGGCCCTCAGGGGGTGGAAAGACGACCCTTGTAAAGTTACTTCTTCGCCTCTATGATCCTCTATGTGGTAAGCCGTCTTCAAAGTGAAAAGTGATGGTAAATGTGGCAGTTTTGGCCCGTTTACTTATATATGGCTTGATTTGGGTTATGTTTTATCTTTAAAGGGTGAAATGATTAAAATATAAACGAAAAAAAGGAAATGGGTCTAGCTCAGAAGTTGCCTTAAGTGTATCTTTAATGCATAAAACCTTCTAAATCATTTTAATCAAAAACTTACCTTACCATTTAAATAAGCAATTATATATGTCAAGGCTGAACAAATATTCATTTCTTTAATCCAATTTGACACATATCCGAAAGTTTCTTGTTTTGACCTGGATCCATTTTTGCACCTTCGATCAATACTCTCCAATACTGATCATCTTCTGCTTTATTTCTTTATTAATTCTGAAAAATCCTTGTTATTAGGTCATATTCTCATTGATAACCACGACATCCAGAGCATCTCTTTGGAAAGTTTAAGGACACATGTAGGACTTGTCACTCAGGATACAGTAAGTATTCAGTGATTGGTGAATGCTCTATTATTTCTCGAGTTAAGCTGTTAATTTGACGGTTTAATGGAAAATTCAAAATTTTATCTTTAAATATGATCTAAACATATGTAATTATCTGTTGTGGAATGTATATTGATTTATAGAGTGCTTTTAGTGAGATTTATTGTTTGGGTTATGCTTCAAGTCTTCAACACCTGGACCAATGGTTGACCTGAAGAATCTTCCTGTTGAGTTGTTAATTATTGACCCATTGTTTATTAATTTTCTGGACAATTAATGTGTGAATGCTCAATTGATATAAACATGTCTACTTTTGCCTTTCTAACAAAACAATCGTCATCAGACACTTTTTTCAGGGACGATTGCTGAAAATATTGGGTACAGAGATCTGATGACCAAAATTGATATGGAAAGAGTGAAGGTTGCAGCACGAATTGCAAATGCAGTTGAATTTATTGAAACACTCTCCGAAGGATATGCAACAAATATCGGACCTCGAGGCTCACTTTTAAGTGGAGGCCAAAGGCAAAGGTATAAGCTTAATATTAGTCGTAAATGTAGAAAATTTACACATAACAATCTGTTTTTTATTACTCGGTTTTGGAAGGGAAAATTTTGGCTCAATTGGACTAAACTGTGTTTGGGATTTTCTGGTTAATTCTTTGTGTTTGTTTCGGAGAAACGGCATATCCAAATCAAGAATGAGTCAGGTTGTGTAGTGTGGATTGACCCTTTTAAATTTTTTTGTCATTTCTCTTTGAAATTTATACGTAATTAAAGTATAATATATGATTACAAAAATGTACTATTGAAACAATAGTTAATTTTTTTTTTTTTTTTTGGGGGGGTTGGGGGTGT
The DNA here is from genome assembly GCA_032274825.1 of Drosophyllum lusitanicum. Taxonomy (NCBI): domain Eukaryota; kingdom Viridiplantae; phylum Streptophyta; class Magnoliopsida; order Caryophyllales; family Drosophyllaceae; genus Drosophyllum; species Drosophyllum lusitanicum. Next base: position 8,033 of record JAUEJL010100749.1, read on the forward strand.
TGGGTTGGGTTTCCATATACATTTGTGTATAAGTCCAAAAGTTCATACACATCCTTTTAAACTTCGTGTATGCTGTTCTAAAATCATGTATCAGTCCTTTCAAAACACTAAATATACTGACATACCAAGGGTAAATCTAATATATACATCAGATATCTATTTATAAATCAAATCTTTAAAAACTTATATTAATGTCAATTAAAAAGATGTATGATTTTTGTATGTTAGTGTTTTGAAAGACCAAATATGGTATAATGAAATTTTGAAGGATATATACGAAATCTCGAAACTTCTAGGTCACACATTTATTACTTTTTATAAAGTGGCTGACATTGATCACTTGATCAGTATGAATTATGAACATGTACCTTTGGAACTTATAGACCATTTTCATATTTATGCATTATAAATGCAGAGTAGCAATTGCAAGAGCTCTTTATCAGAATCCTTCAATTCTAGTTTTAGATGAAGCAACTTCTGCCCTTGATACGAGGTCTGAGATGTTGGTTAGGCAAGCTTTGCAGCGCTTAACGGAAAATCGTACTGTAAGTACAAATGACTGGTTTTTGGTTTTGAAACTGTCATTTTTAATGTTTAGATAAGTTTTTGTTCTAATGTTTGGTCCAAGTTTGTGCCTTGGTTATGCCAAAATTTCTATCTAAACTGGTTATTGATGTTGTTTGTGTAGGTTATTGTGATTGCCCATCGTTTGGAAACTGTTTCAATGGCAGAACGGGTTTTTCTTCTAAGTGATGGTAAACTTCAAGAGATACCTCGCTCATCTCTTCTTGTTGATCAGCATGATTCACTGGCATCAACAGGCCTTCTAGTTTAGCTCTATCTTTATAATCTTTAGCCATTCAAAATATGATATTTGTATGAAAAAGTGCATCGTTGGTCGTTTTTCACCCCAATCGTTGCAATGATGGTCCTTTACCCTAAATGTAGTTAAGTTTGACCAAAAGGCAGTTTAGTCTTTTCGCTTGTTATCCTTATTATCAAACAAGATTTCCTTTTTTAACTTACTTATTCTTGTTACAGACCAAAGCCTTTCACCTAATTCTTGTTAACCAAACAACCTTTTTTAACTCACCCCTCACCCATATTCAGCCTTCTCTCCAACCCCTCTCTCTAGAAACCCTAACCTGTTTATTTCCTCTCATTACCTCTCTCCTCTCATCTGAAAATCACCACTGCCATCATTGCTCCCTTTTCCAACATTGCTGCTCCGCGTGCTCCCTTCTCCTACCAAGGTTTCTGCCTTTACTGCTCCCTTCTCCACTACAGCTACGACTTCACTGTTCTCTGTCGTTGCTCCGCTTGCAATTCCTGTTTCCTATGTGCAAATCGATTTTGTTTTCCATCTATGGTCGTCGTTCTTGTTTCCTTTGAACAACACGAGATTAGGGTTCATATGTGTGAGTCGTTTGAAGATACCCTGATGAAGGCTAGATAGAGGTTGTCATCTATTATTTCTGTTAAACCAGATCGAAGATGGAGGCTGTATTCATCTAATTCAAGGTGCGATTCTAGGGTTCCGACGGGGTGATTAGGGTTCATTTGATCAACGATTGTTAAGTGTGATTCTAAGGTTCTAATGATTATTAGGGTTTAATCAATCAATTTTGTATCTCTGTGTTTAATTTCTAGGTGCGTATGTGTGACAAATCATTTTCAAGAACCCTAAATCGAAGTTGTTTGTTTGATTGATTCTTGTTTTAGATCTCCATTTGTGTTTTGTTTGGTTCTTCATGTTGTTTGATTCATCAATTTTGCATCTATGCGATTGTAAATTGCTTATAAAATGTTTAAATATCAATCGCGTTCTACAAATTTCCTTATTTAATATGCAATTTGTAAATTGATTCATGTTCTTCCAGATTCATGTTCTTGTTACAAATTTTCTTATTGAAATGTTGTTCATCAATTTCTTTTATATTTTTGGGTTAAAAATTAACATGAAAAACACCTAGAACCAATGTTTTAAAACCCGGGTTGACCCAGCCAGTCCGACCAGTTGACCCGTGACCCGGTGAGGAGACCGGGTCAATGTACACCGGGTTTTTGGTCATTTTTGACCCGTATTGACCCGTCCGGGTTTATGGTTGAACCGGCCGACCCGGACTGGTTTGACCCGTTTTTAATTTTTTTAAATTTTAATATTTTTTTTAAACATAAAAGTTTAGCGATTTAGTCATCTCGACAATTGATACTTTGAAACCCTCACTCGACAAAAATTCTAGAAATGAGTTGTGAACCCCTCTCGACAGTCGATGACAACTCCTGTCCTCTATCATCTCCGACATGCGACTGTCCTTCAAGCATAACCTCCATTGAGTTCACGTAACTCTCTCATTAGAATTTCATTTTATGCTTGATAGATTATTTAGTTTCTTAACAGATTAGTAATTGTTTCTAAGATTATATACATACATATATATACACACATATGCATATATATTTTAAAATTTTTGAAATTCTGAAAACCGGGTTGACCCGCCGGTCGAACCGGTTGACCGGTAACCCAGTGAGGAGCTCGGGTCAACTAAAAACCCGGGTTTTAAAACATTACCTAGAACATATGAATATAAGTAAGTTCAAAAAATAAAATCTTGTTTGGTAATAAGAATAACAAGAAACAAGACTTGAATGTTCTTTGATTAACGGTCAAACTTAACCGCGGCTAGGGTAAAGGATCACCATTGCAATGATTGGGGTGAAAACATACCATCCATACATTTTCGTTAATTAAATAACCAAATCTGCAATTTCAAAAGGACCACCAATACAATTAACTCCAAAATTAATTCAAAACTTCTTGTCAAAAGTGACTAGTCAAACCTTAAGCATTTTCTGTCAACCAAAATGACTTTCAACCAATACATCTTTGTTAGTTGATGGCTACTGTTGCCATATTGGGAAACAATATGAATCCAACACATGAAATATAGCAACTTCCCTGCATCACACAGAATACACAAGTTTTGACTTGAGTTCTAAGTACCTTCAATTTATTAGGAATTAAAAAAAGTAAATAATGTTATAATATGTTATACTATTTTAGTTGTACCGCTTATGGGATTAATATATAATAACATGATGGTAAAGGGTGTTGGCACAAAGTAGATCAGGACTTAATCTGCATTCTAATCACTATGTCATAGTTTAACACACGCAATAGCATGAATAGTTAGGGTATAATTATTCAACTAACTTGCCTATTACATTGTCTACTAAACCTACAACCTATATGATTCTAACTCTTCTAAAATACGTAAAACTTCACGTTATTCCGCTGATATTTTTTATGTTTATTGAGCTTAAAGATACCGAAGATGAACTTGCTGCGTTTTTATTCACTTATTCAGAAGCACTGCACCCTTCTTAATAGATTATGATTCGTCTAAAAACACTGCATCGAAGAAGAAAGATAATTTTAGTAATGAATAGTGAAGCCCGCACGTGTTCAGAAACAAATTAAAGGTGGCAATTATGACCCACTTACTTATGAATGGGTTAATTTAGATTGTGCTTTATTTAACGTCTCAAACACAACTTTTTAGCTAAAAGGAACACATCAAACGGGTACGTTAAAAGAGACCCGAAGTCTAATACATATAACCTCCTACATCCTTTTTATTCAGAGAGTTAGACTACCATTGCGATATTATAGTTTTTGCAATCATAACTGATGAATATATTGTTTATGAAAATGAACAAGAAGTGACTGTGAGTCAACAGTCAACGATATATGTTATTTTTGTGATAATATTGCTTTTTTAATATGAATAATGCATTAATCGTGTATAAAAATAAACATAAAGAGTTTGTGGGACAACCTGACCTGACTCGAATAGACACATACGAAGATTGACCTGGTTCACGTTTGAAACGGTTTTTGCCCACTACCCAATCAACAACTTAATCAATTGTAAAAATGAACAAAAAGTGTTTGTCGGTCAAGCTAACCCACTCGACTCCTTTTGACTCGCACGATAATTGACCGGTTTTCAACCCAAACCTATTTTCACCCGCTATGTTACTGCCTCTAAACAAAAATTATTAACAAACAGGTGGAAAATTACCTGCTCTCATTAGTCTTCCCAGATGAATGTAGAGATATCTTCAGGTGGTTCGACCCAAATGCTCTCAAACGGATCTTGTTCTCCCCAATCATGACACTGCTTTCGCGGGTAATATCTATGATGATCTAAAGAGTAGGATATGCACCGTTTTCCGTAAAACCGAACTTTTGAGAAATAAACACTATTCCTCATCATTCCTAAAAGATCGGTTCTTGCATGAGATGACAAAAAACTAGCAAATAAAGTCACACCTGCAAGTGTTTTCATTTCAACCCATTCTTTATTTACCTGATCCAGCTTATAAATTATCGGGTTTTCACTGTAACAAGTGTAGATAACAAATATATCTCCTTTATGTTCAGCCATAAACTTTCCCTTCCACCAATTTTTCACGAAAAAATTATCAGGACAACGGGGCGGAGGCACAATACGGATAGTCCATGTTAGCTCATTTGGGTCGTAGACTCCTAACCAACCCGTTAGACTCAAACAGTAAAACAACCCGTTACAGAAAACAAGTTTATTCCAAATACTGCTAACAAATGGCAATCTGTTGTGGTAATTAACAGTAGTCCAAACATTTGCTCCTGGATAACAAGTGCTGATAGCAACGACAGTTGGGCTAACATGCTTAACTGTAAAAACAATACAGTTTTGAGATTTAGGGGATGTTGAAAATGCAACGATTTGATAAGTCATTTCAAATCTTGGTAATTTTATCATTTCTCGTGTAAAGGGGTTGAAAAATAGGACCCGTTGTGTCCTTGGTTTGTATAATAATAACCAACCATCTTTATTGTAACAAATTCTGCAACCATGTAACTCGGGTAATTCAAGAGAGTATGTTTTGCGTTGTGATGGGTCGTAAAACTCGAAACGGTGACCGAGTTTCGGGAAGTACATAAGCCATGGTGGCTTGTTGACTACTCTGACTGATAAAGCAACTGAAAACCATCTTTTGCAAACTGCAGAAGTGCGAATGTTGTCTTTTAAAGTTAATTGTGAAATTATGAATTCAAGGAGTTCGATTGGAAGGAAAGACCATGCCTCTTCATCCTCCTGCTGGTTATTTTCTAGTTTTGAAACCCTTGAATCGTCTTTGAATGTTAACCTATTAAACACAAAATCATATAAAACAGTGCTTGTAGTGTAACTATTAAAAAAATGGTTAAGAGAAACAAATCATTTTCACTACTGTTAACAAAACATATGGCCTTTATGGTTCTTTGTGTAATAGGTTATAAAGAAACAGAACATATGCATATCATAAAAGAAATGGATACATATGGTTACAAAACAACAATAACCACTACCATTATACCCAATCTCACTTAAACAGGGTAGGGGAGCTAAGATGCGGACAATCGTATCTTATATGAGTGTAGAAAGACTAAACCCATTATACTATTATTTTTTACATTGAATTTGATTAGTATAGTTCTGGTTACACAACAATATTAATCAAAATCAATTTAACACATTGGTTAAGTACCAAATATCAAGAGAAGGGTGTTAGAAATTGAGTATCTAGGTGCAACAATATCAAACCAACAGCACCCATAGAAACTATTTTCAACTGATGGATTAGGAGCAAATAAAAAGAGTGTAAAAGTGCTAAAAAATAAAAAAGGCACTGATATGCATTGTTTATGACATTGATGCATCAGAACAGAAATTGTTGAATAACTTACAAAGACAAAATTGGAATAAAATCTGAAAAAAATAGATATAAATCATGATAACTACATTATTAGAAATCATAATCTACAGCAAAATTTAAGAGTTCATTAGTTGTGAAGCACACACAACAGAAAACCTCTGAAAACCTATAAAGCCTTAAAATTTATTACTTAGCCAACAATCCCAATTGAAAACAAGATCAACTATACCAACTTCAAGCAAAATCCCAGACAGCTAAGCCTATATCTTCCGGACCATATAAAAAACCTAAAATTGTGAATTCCATAAATTTTCAATTTACACAAAGAAAACAAGCTGTGAATCAGATGCATACATAGTCGATTCAAACAAATAACGGATGAAATGCATCCAGCTAATAACTAACAATTCATTACGAAAAACCATTAACTACCAACACACCAACACAAGTTTCTCAAATTCGGGTTAATTTCATCCAAATTCACCTAAAAACACAGGGATTATTAAATCATAGCTGAATTTGTTAAGATAAGCATCATTTATATCTCTGAAATCCCAACAGCCAATTTTCTGAAAGACCTAAAGTACAATCAGAAAGGAAAGCAAACACAGAAGATAAATTCGACTCTGAATTTGTAATTCACTTGAATTCGTTCAAGATACTTACAACTTGAGTCTCTTTCTCTTCCTTCCTGCCATTCCCACAACTAAAAAGATTAAGCTTTTTCTCGCAACTGTGTGTGTTACTGTGTGAGAGAGAAGGGATGTGTTAATTGATGAGGAGAAAGACGGTTGTCACAAAGTGTGTGCACTTTGGTGCGTGCTAGCACAACACGTGTATAATAACAGAGTGATCTGGTGTGACGAGGAACACTGGTAGTTTGTGAGGCAACCAATGAGATATTACTTTGAGGGTCGTTTAACGACGTGGCGAGTTTTGGTTGGGTGGGAAGTTTGGTAGTTGGAAGACACGCAGTGGCGTTCTAGTGTGTGTCTGAAAGTAGATCTGCGTGGGAGTCGCACCCTTTTCGGTGGTCATATTGTGTTTTTAATTTCCTGTAGCTGGTAGGTGGGTCTATATATAATATTCACATGGAAGAAGTTTATTCGAGAACTGTTTTTATTGTGATAACTGTGAGAATCAATCTTAGCCGTCCAATTTTTCCCCCTTTAATTGGATTGCCCATCCATGAATTCCTTACATGCACCCTGCCACACTCAATCCCCCCACGCTCTTCATCCATGAGTTCCATTATCCAAAATGAACGGCTAAGATTGGTTCTCGCGGTTCTCGCAATAAAAACGGTTCTTAAATGAACCCTCTCCATATTCGCATTATATATCTAAGTACGATAAAGGAATTAATAACGAGGTGCTTTTCCTTAAGACGGGTTGTAAACATGGTACTAAAAAGTTTGTTTTGGCTTCGTCATGGCTGGTTTGAGGTTTGATCATGCCTAATGTTTTAAAACCTGGGTCGGTTCAACCGGTCGAACGATTGAACCAGGACCCGGCCACAGAAGAGCAGGTCAACTTATACCGGTTTTTTGGCATTTTGCGGTCCGGAGTGACCCGGCCGGTTTACCGGCCGAACCACTCGGACCGTTTGGATTCAACCCGGTTTTATATTAATAATTTTTTATTATTTTAACCCTAAACGACATCTTTAACTCGAAGCCTTTTGGATTTTAACCCTAAACGGCATCTCTAACTCAAAGCCTCCTTTATCGTTTACTCACTTCGTCAACCTCCATCGCATCTTCAACTTCAATGGAGTCCTCTTTAGTTGACCCGATATTGTATGTTGAACTTAATTATTGTATTTGGATTGATAATATTGTAGGTTTATGTATTTTTTATTTTTTTTATTTTTTGCAGTTTATATATATGTATACACACATATATGCATATATAAAAATAAAAATAAAAGTAAAACTAGAAACAAGGTTGACCCCCCCGGTTGACCCGTGACCCAGTGAGGGGACCGGGTCAACTAAAAAACCGGTTTTTAAAACATTGATCATGCCGTCATGACATGGTCCAAGACTTGGATATAAAGCTTGGCGTACGCTAAAATCCTACTTGACATGTATTTATTTGTTATAAGCCATGTTTTCTTAGACGTGTAGGGGTATTAAGCCATACAGGTCAAATATGCATAGTTAATCGGTTATAAGAATTGTTGAATATACCGAATATAAAGAAAAAGATTGATGAACTACGTTATAAACTTATAATTATGTGTTTTTAATATTTGTTTATATAATTTTATATACATAATTAGAATTTATATACAAAATTGCTGCCTTAAATCACGCCTTCTGAAACGCTGTCACCTTGCCATTGCTTCCAAGGCTTGAAGTTTCACCTTTCCGCCACGCCAACGCCTCACGTTATTTAGAACGTTGGTTGTAAATATTTATATGTTGAATGCCATGTTAAACGTAGTATAAAATATTAGTCTAAATATATTTAAATTCAAACTAAACGATGTTAATACATTACAAACTTTATAAAATAAAATGTTACCATATATTCAATTATAATTATTAATTTTTTATCTATTTTATTTCATATATATGTGTTTGGATATTGGTTTTATAGGGGAGAGTTCAAACGAGAACTGTTTTTCGTACGAGAACTGCGAGAACCAATCTTAGCTCTTGATTAAACTTAATCAATGGCTAAGATTTTTTGGCGGCTCATTAATGCGTCATTAATGACTCATTAATGGATCATTAATGAGGGTTATTTATGGAAAATCAAGCCTCGCAAATTAAAGACAGCTCTTCCGGACGCAATTCACGGTTGGGCAAATATATAAATTACCAAAATACCCCATTTAATGAGTCATTAATGATATTAAAAATAGTTCTCGTACGAAAAACGGTTCTCATTTAAACTTTTGCCATATATATATATAATCAAATAAAGTATTAACAAGTACGATTTTGGCTCACATTTTTTTATTTGGTCATTGTTAAAGGAAATTATGGCTATTTAGTTCAAATGTTTTCTAGTAATAAGCAAAAGAGTAGATTACAGAAATCTTTCACATTGGTTTGGTAGAATTTAGGATGTAATAGAGACAATTCTCGAGCTACTTAAAAATACTAGAAATCGGCACAGTTTAAGTTGAGTTGAGTCGAGCTCGAGTATGCCATCGAGTTTAGCTCAAATAATAAAATACTCGTCTTGTAAAGCTCGTCAGCCTTATCGAGCTTATTTCATTTTACGTTTCTACAACTTTTTATATGTATGATTACAAAACAATCATAATTTCTACTTGAATTGAGTCGAGTTGATTTCCCAAGTTTCGAGTCAAGTAAGACTAAACTAATTAAAACTGTTATCTAATATATTAATTCTGACAATGAATCAAGCTTGATGGTGTTTGTTAGCTAATCGAGCTCGAGCTTGAAAATAAAGGCTCAAGCAAACTCGAGGCGAGTTTCGAGCTTCGAGTTTATATATTAATTACAAATTTAATCCATGTAGTTTACTAGTAATACAAATGAAGTACAAAATTAGTAAATAAATTTATGTATTCTACGTTGTTAGGCATATATCTATGTTGTTGTCCTTAACCAATGAGTGGACTATAGAGATTGTATATTAGTTTTGATAATAACTAGTTGACAGTTTACGTATAACTTGCTTTTCAAGCTGGCTTGTAAATCGCGGCCTAAACTTTCATACGGCCCAATTGCCCCAACCCAAGTACCCAACTAAGGATAATGAGTTCTCTAGTCTTCACAACAAACCCATTAGACTCTTTAAATGAAAATTCTTATTAATAAAATACATAATTTTCTTTAATTTTCTACGATGTTTAGTTATTCTTTTGAAAAAATAATAATTTTAATAAAAAATATTAAACAGTCATAAAACGGAAAAGAAATAATAATTTTAAACAATGTTGGCAAATAGCATCGACACTTAGACCAGCAGAAACCTGGTATAATGATACGAAAAGACATATATTTTTTTATATTAGTAATCGATCATTATTGTTACATTAGGGCAATAAGATCAAGTCCTTATTGATTATAATTAAAAATAACTTAAAATGATTATAGAATATTTGAAAATGAAAAAATTAAGAATTTGGTTAAATATGATATTTTAAAATCTTATCTATACTATATTATAAAGCAATTAGGCCATTGTAATCTCTTAATTTTTAAGTAATTTGAAATTACTAATTTACCCCTTATTAACCCTATAAGGAAACCATTATATGGAGTTAATTATATTCTTAAATATTATTTTTATAACGAAACCTTACATAATAAATAATGTTTAAAAAAGTTAAGTCAATAAAAATTAATTTCCAACTTATAAATACAAATTAAAAATTAAATAAAAATGATCTTTATAAAAATAATTATTCTAAATATTTTATCATATAACATATATTTTAATTTAGGTGTTAGAAAATACGTATAGTTAGAACTCATAAACCTATAACATATAACCTAAATTCATAGACATTTTTGGATTTTTTAAATGAGTCGTGTACTCAAAACAAAAGATTTTAATTTATAGTATATTTAATATTAATTTTGTTTCTTATTTTATTGTTTTTAGAAATTTATTTAAAAATTAATAAGAGAGTTATAAAGAAAATAGAAATATAAGAAATGGAAAAAGGATAAAGAAATTAGATATATTGTGAACGAAATTGTTCGATGTCATCATAATGCATGAATATAATAGTCTTACGTTATAAAAAATGGTCATATTATCGAGCATAAATTATTGCTAACCGTCGCATAGCACGAGTACTATGCTAGTAAAATTAAATTGATAGTATATGGGCCATATAATCAATTTCGTCATAGTCCAGGGGGCAAAATGAACATTTTTTCTTATATATTTACCCTTCTTACAGTTCTTCGCAGAGTTTTCGGTTTGAAAGACCCAAAATTTGGTGAAACAAAATCCAAGTTGAAGAGAGAGAATCAAGGTGAGTGTATATCTCGATCCATCTATTTTTTTGAATTTTTAGAGAGAGAAAACTATACGTTTATGGTCCCTTTTGCTACAGTTTATGATTTGTACAGAAATATGTACATTTCTCCTTTTGAATTTACAGAGTTTGTTGGTTGTCTCTGTAAATTTTTAGGGCTTTTTTTCGAAGAAATGGCGAGCTCGGGTCCAAACGAAGAGGTTGTTTCCGTGGAGCTCCCTGCACCTACGGGCTGGAAGAAGACGGTTTGTTCTCTTTCTTTTCTCTTTACATTCCAGTTTAAATTGTTTATGGTTTAATCTAGCTATTGTGCTTACATTGTGTGTTAATTCTTCAAGTTGGATTTCTGGGTGTTGCTCAATTGATTAAATTTAGTATTTTGGGTAGAATTTTGTTAGTTTTGGTGGGTTTTCAGAACTAGGGTTTTTTTGGTGGGTTTCTGGTAGTTCGAAGAAATTTGGGTCTTACAGTTTACGTTCGTATGATATCTTGGGCAAGACATATGTGCTTGTTTGGTTTATATCAATTCCTCAATTATTCACTTATAATGTTGTTTAATTTTGTTAAATGGGTTCTGGATGTTGTAAAAATATTTAAAATTTTGATTAATTGGGGGAAAACACGGTTTGCTTCTGGAATGATAGGATTTCTCAAATTTTATACGAATTCCTTAGTTTCATTAGTTTCGTGAATTGTATTTTGGGTTAATTTGAGTTTGTTAACCTTTGATTTGCATCTGTAAAGTTTTAGTGTGTTTTCTTTACTTTTGTGGATTGGGTTTTGGGTATACATTCAATTTGGTTAACCTGTGATTTGTTTCGATAAACTTTGGTTTATTAGAGTATATTTGGAATCAAGGTTGGTAAACTTTAGGTGGGGGTTATCCAAATTTCTTAGTTTTCTTTTAGTTTATGGATTGGATTCTAAGTATAGCGTATTCTGTTCACCTTCGATTTACTTGGAGACTGTTTTCTTTCAAAACTTGAATTTAGGTGTTTTTCATTTACTATCTTTCCCTCCCTCTTGTCTAATTTTGAAATTTATATATAAGAATTTTCAATCCGAATACTTCCGGAGTACTCCCACCCAGGTCGATTACTCACTACATCTCAGTCCACAGCTTGAGTACCATCTAACGAGTTTTACAACATTGATAAAAATAGGTTTGTATGCTTTTGGATGTTTTGAAAATGTTCTTTTTTTTGGGTATCCCTTTTTCATGCACACATTTGAAGGAGATCAGTATGAGAGGATGTTCTTTGTTTTGTGTCTAAAGTAGCTAAAGAGGTTTTTTTTAAAAGGAGTTTTCCCCTATTTAGGCTCTTTCCGGGGCGCCAAGCCAAAGGCTCAGATGTACGCGGTCTAACCGGCCGTGACCGTTTCCGAAGCAACCCCGTGGCCATCCCTTAATTCAAACCCCCGATTATTAGGCGGTGGGGCATCAAGGTGATGGTTTAGCTAAAGAAGTATGATAGATGAAAATTGGTGCAATGAAAAATATATTACTTTATCAGAAATAAATGGTTTACATTTATTGGAAAATTGGTTTTCAATTTGCAAATTATGTTATAGTGTGTGGTAAGATTACGTTCTTATCACTTAATTCTTCTTGTTTGCCAGTTTGCTTCCATTATTTGTTTTGATGCTGTGGTGACAAGTCTAGTGTTGCAAACGGAGAACTTTTTGTAGTTTAGATTTAATTTTAAGTTGGAATGTTTTCGCATCGAGTATTCTTCTGTTTCATGCATATGAAAATTAAATGCTAGCGGAATGTTTATGGAGTAGGAAGACTGAAATAAGAAGATTATCTTGTGGGGTCCTTGTGTTCACTTTTCATAAATTTTTTCATCGGATCCTATTACTGGCAAGAAACTAATGATTCTAAAGTTAAATTCAATCATGTCAGTTTGTGTATAATTATTGGAGATTGCATTGATCTTGTGGACATAGTCATATAGTTGATTAGTAATAATTCATTTATGTGTATAAAGTGTAAGATTTGGGATCGTTTTCTTGCAGTTTAGTGACTAATAACCACATCTAATTTATAACACAGCTGACAGCTTATGCATACTTGGATTCTCATGATTATAACTTTAATATTTCCTCTTATTCCATGGATTTGCTACGATTGACTAAAAACACATAATGTAAGGGTAATGTTGACTATTTTGTGAAAAACCTAAAGTACCCTTTTCCATGGCTTTGCATGTAGTGTTTGCTGAAGAAAGGAGGGACACCAAAGAAGAATGAGACTATGTTCACTGCACCTACAGGGGAAGAAATCACGAACCGGAAGCAGCTGGAGCAGTACCTGAAATCTCACCCTGGTGGGCCCAAGGTGTCAGAGTTTGACTGGGGAAGCGGTGAGACCCCAAGGAGGTCAACAAGGATCAGTGAGAAGTCAAAGTCAACTCCACCACCAGCGGAAATTGAGCCAATCAAGAAACGGGCCAGAAAGTCGACGTCTGGAAAAAAGAAAGACAAGAAAGAGAAAGATGAAGATGAAGAAAAGGACGTTGAAATGCTGGAAGCGGACAAGGCTGAGAAAGATGATGAGAAGCCAAAAGAGGAGGCCGGCGAGAAGTGTGAAATCCCGGAAGTACCCCCAGCAGAGGAAGAAACCAAGCCAGCCGATGAGGTCAAAGATGAGACAAAAAAAGAGGTTGATGATGAAACACATGAAATCCCTCAAGTACCTGGGGAGGAAGCGGCTAAGCCAGCCAATGTGGTGAACAAAGAAGAGGAGCCTACAAAAGAGGTCAATGAAGAAGCTTGTGAAATAACAAAAGAGCCCATCCCCGAGGAAGTAGCGAAGACAGTCGATGAAGTCAAAGACGAATCCAAGGTTGATATAGAGAAGCATGAAATTCCAGAAGTAACCTCGGATGAAGTAGCTCAGCCAGTAAATGTGGTGAATGAAGAAGTGAGTGAAATACCAAAAATGCCCTCATCAGAGGAAGTTGCTAACCCTGTAAATGAAGAGGTCAGCAAGCATGAAGAAACAGCGGAGCCAGTCAAGGAACAGGTGCTTGAAAACCCCATAACACCCCCACCAGAGGAACTAACCAAGCCTGTCAATGAAGAAGCTGTCCCCGTCACGCCAGTGGAAGCAGCAGGAGGAGCAAACGCAGCGGTGAATGGTTGTCCGGTGGTGGAGGTCAGCGAGGCCAAGCAGTCATGGGAGGAGATAAAGATAGAGTAAGCCTGCCATGGTGGTGCCTCCTAATTATGATCCGTTCTTTTTGCTGATAAATCTTATTGCTGATGGAACATCTTTTATAATCTGTAATCTCTATTACTCTATTCATAGAATTAGGAATCTAGAAAACTTAATTTCAGAAGACATCAAAGGGACACAATTGACGTTTTACTGTCAGAAAACCGGTCCTCTTGAATGCCTTGTTGTGCCTTTTTTGTGTCTATAGGGAATTCTAGGTTACTGAGGTCATGTTCATGCCTGTATCACTCTTATGTAATAGTTAGCTCTTTAATCACCTTTAACTCTTTGCATTTTACAATATGAGTTCCTCATGTTCGTTGACTGTCACAAGCTGCAAAATCTTGTTTGGACTCGCATACAGTGGAGTATATTTTTAGTTTCTTACACTGATACAATAGAAGTTTTGCGACAAGAATGTAAACGAATTATTTATAAGAAATAGTTTTGGTAAAATGAAAGGAGGAATTGGATTTATGCAATCAAATTGCTTGTCACATAGACCCAAAACTGAAAAATTGGAAGAACCCTAGATCAGTAGATCAGACTTTACTTAAAGCCCTTTAAGTTGTCCAACCAAACCAGTTAATGTTGTCCACTTCTCAAATGCAGTTGCAGAGTCCACAAAAGCTGATTTTGAGGCCTCAATGTCATTCTTTGTAACTGCATCAAATTTATTAAAATTTTAAGATAGTCAACTCTATGTACTGGTAGTTGACTGTACAAGTATAAAACCGGACTGGCCGGTTGAACCAGTAGGGTGACCAGTACAGTCTTCAAAGCCATGCTCAAACGTATGTACCTGACGAATACAAAGAAGTCAATGATGTATTGAATGTTACCACTTGAGACTTCTCCTCAGGGCTCGAACTTAACTGTAGAAATACCAATCATCAATCAAGATTCTCGAAGTGCAGAATCTTGCTTTGTGGGTGGTTGTGTTAGCAATTTCAGCAACCCCGTAAGCATAAAAACATTACAAGGGAAAAAGAAGGGACCTGTGAGAGGGCTACATTAGCCCTCTTGAGCCAGTCTGCATCAGGGGTTTGACCAAGGATTAAACCAGCTGAAGGGAGATCATTGTTCTCTATGGCTTGGCCTACTTTGCTAAGCTTGTAAATAACATCTTGTAGATAATCTGATCCAGTTAACATTTTTTCAACATTCAATTTGCAATTTCAAAAAATATCATCTCAATTTTACATGAATCATTGTAAAAAGACATGCACAAAACGATTATTACATATCAATAAACTCGAATAATTCAAAGTTGCATTTTCTATATAAATATTGAAACTAAACATGACCTGTTTACTCATTCTCATAGTTACTATTAGATTATCAATTATGTTGATATGAATGTCCATATGTTATGATAATCGTAGGGTACTTACGTCATTTCAATAATGTTTAAAAAGCCCAAATGACTTGTTTAAATGGTGTAGATTGTTATGGAACAAATAAATTATGAAGGGTGTAAAGGTAAATGACGAAACTAACCTTTATCTTTGTTGGATGAATTAAGAACAGTTTGTTTTTCAATCCTTTTCTTTCTATCTTGCTTGACCTTCTCCAGGAGTTCCAAATCATCATCAGCCTCTAAAATGGCAGCATTGGTATTGGTATTTCCAGTAAAGGACAAGAGGAAAAGGGAAGTGAGGCTTATGGATAGGCCTCTCTTGGAGATATGTAGAGGGTAATTTGGTAACTTACACTCTGGTTTACACACACTAGTCCCCTTAACTGTGTGTTTCTGAGATGTTAAAGAAGATGATGAGGGAAGGAAGGTGCTTGGATTGGAGAGAAAACTGGTTGCCATTTTCACACTTTTTTTTTTCTTTTTTGCTTAGTTTTTAATTTTATTTTTATGTTTTTTTTTGTTGGGGTTTGAAGGTGGGGTTGAGAGAGCCAGAGAACTAGAAAAAGGATAAGATATGGGATTTCTTGATATCGTCCTTAGCTCCTTCACTTTATATGACTACTTCCTGCTATTAAATATGTAACTTAATACATAATAATTGAAGATTAACAAACAACGAAAATTAACCTTAAAAAATTATATTCCATAAGATAATAAGATTGGAACTATTTCATAATGACTTTTAAATAAGTATTTTATTAAAATCGTTAACGTAAACTAACATATAAGGGTGTTAAAACATACACAATAATAACTGTTATCACTTGCTATCATATCAACATGAATAACATATGACTAACATGCCACAACAATATCTAACATTACTGAACTCATACAAAATAAAAAAAAAATTATGTGATTGATTGAAAAAATTAAATATGCCCATCACAGGCTTCATCTGGACTACAAACGCAGCGGACAACAAGCCATGACTAACATAGTAGAGTAGTATGACTAGCATGACTAACATATATGTGGAGGATGACGAGCTTGTTAATTCGCCATCCTACTACTCCATATGCTCTTAGTTACAATAATGTTATACTAAATTTGGTGTTTGAGTGTGTTTGACCGAAATAGCTGGTAGTTAAAGCTGAATGTTGTATCTTTTATTTTTTATATATGTTTGACAAAATAGCTGGTAGCTAAACAAGACTTTTAGCGTTTTCTTTTAAAACAAAAACTATAAACTCCAAAAGACTGTGTAGTAAACACACTTTATTGTTTGTTTTTTATAATATAAGTTGTCTATGCACATACCTTTTTTATATCTATACTGTCACTATATGCGGTAAGTTGTGAATAAATAATAATCGTTCGTTTGCTGAAGTAATATAAATGACACCAAAAAAAAGAAACCTTTTAAACGGATGAATTTGTTGTTTTGTGTCGAACAAAGGTGGAATCATAAAAATTATTAATTAAAGAATTATTTACATAATATAGTTTAATTTTTAAGTATTTATTACTCTCAAATTATCTACATATCAAATTTAAATCTAAAGTACATACTTTTCGTATTATTAGAAGCTTTATATAAGATTTGGTTAAATGTAAAACATACATGTAATGTAACATATGAAATACAAACAAAAGAGTTTATAGTTAGAGGAGGACTCAGAACTATAATTCAGGGTTTGTATAGATATATTCCGGGATAGCACCCGCATATAACGAACAAATCTTGACAAAGTTTAACACTACAAGTAAGTTGAAGAGTTGTTATAACAAAATAGTTTGGATGCAATTTTCAATTAATTCAATCATTTGTTATTAGTCAATTAGCACCCTATTATGTTCCATTTAATTGTTCTACATCTTGATTCTTGTGTTCCTTGTGCCCTAGCTTGTTCATCATTGGAAAATTATAAAAGTGTCTTAAAAATCTGGTCACTAATTCAGCATTCGAATAGTGACAAAATGATTAAAGAGAAGATGCAACTATGCAAGAGTCGAGAGAAATTTTTTTATTTTTTTATTCTTTTTAAATGAAAATATAATTATGATTATTAATCACTAGATAAAAAAATCAATATGGTTTTTGTAGATCTTGTAAATCGATGGGTTCGTGTTTGAGAGACGAGATCAAATAAAAATGAAATTAAAGTAAAAAGTGTAAGAGAGATGATTATTTGATCATTTTTCGGTATATACATCAACTGATAATTGTTAGTTCATCATCTTTATTGATTAAAACTAG
>JAUEJL010100750.1:0-13277 GCA_032274825.1 Drosophyllum lusitanicum
CACTACTTTGTGTACACATCTTTCAAAGACAACAACAAGAAGGAATAGCTTGCATGGTATAATTCTATCCTTTCTCTAGTCTTTTTAGTTGCATTGCTATTGTCTAAAGTATGGTCCATTGGGTGGTGTGTTGGTGGCATTAATCTGAAATTGTTTTTATACTCGTTTTTCTTTCTGCTGCGTTTTTTGGATGCCACCGAAACTCAACAGAGGAGTAGAGGATCTTGGATTTGATGTTTTCAGGGAGATTCACAAAAATTATTGTAGATTTGGGAGCCATTGATGCACAAAGAAAGTTTTTACGTAAATTGCAGAAAAATTGCATGAGGAAGATAGAGTAGCGGAAAGAAGACTAGTGAAGGGAATTGGGTGATTTAAATAAGTTTTGAGCCATCTGAACGGTTAAAAATTGAATTTCAATTTTTGATCGTGGGGTTAAATAATCATGTGATCCCGCCTGTAACAAATGCGGATTGGTGTTAATGGTGAATTGGTTAGAGGTGCCAAAGCTGAATTGGTACTAAGCACATTTCACAAAAGAGATATTTTGTTAATTCTCTATTAGCATTCAACTAGAAACGTTAGGAACAAACTAGAAAGAATTACAACATATGAGATATATTACTAAGGATTTGATAAAAGTTCAAATTCAACTCTAAGGCTGAAATCAAGGTAATTCAGTTATCATGAATTTAACAAACACACTATTCAAGGCTAGTAGGTCAGGGTATTAAATGTGTATAACTTAGTAATATATACCATATGGAATTCGTATTCTAGACTAATAATAAAGAACAATACTATAAGCAAGAAATAAAAAACAATGCAAGCAACCACAAGCAAAGAATGCCAATGCCTACAATAACTAGTTTTATATATAACACGAATCATAATAATTACAAGAAAGATTACAACCATTTTTCACTTAGATAGACAAAAGAAGTGAAATGGACAAAAGATTGTTGACGAAACATCAAGACATGATGTAAATCTGTTGGGATTAAATATTATATAGAAACAAAAGTTTACATTGTGTGTGACGTTTGTATTAAATACAAATAATAGGTTCTTTAATGTAAATATACTCAATGAGTATATATAGCAATTCCTTAGAGGATTTGAAAAACGGTTGCCATATTCATGCCTAATAGATCTACACCTTAAGTGTGTGTTTTACATATGCTCTCTAGATCTTACCTTGCAATCGTGTCTTATTCATCGAAGCTTGAATCACTTGGGATAAACAAGTGATATCAGAGCAAAAACAAGTGAAAATTTGATACAGATTATCGTTGAATTATGAAGATTTGAAGATTTTTAGCAAAAACTGAGAGTTTTGAGATGTTCTTCTAAATTTTCAAAAACTCAACAAGAAATCGGTGTGTTTTTTTGTATTTTACTTGATCTGTGATCGCAAACAGATATAGAACCATTACATATTGATTTGAGCCCTATTGGATTACATTTAAATGGTTAATTTTCAGATCTAAGGAAGTTTGGTGTTCTTCATGTTCTTGGGAAAATCGGTCAAATTAGCATCAATTTGGATATCTTTTGGATAGAGATTGGATTAGAAACTGTTTGTTGAGTTAGGCGAATTGAGTGGAAAAGGAATTTTGAGAATACGCACAACTTTGATCAAAATTTAAATCTAGTGTTCATCGGGGAAGAACAACCGAGTTCTTCGTTTGAAGATTCAAAGGGAGTGTTGAGAAATCTCAAAGTATAAGACAACCGAACTTGTTCCTTAAAGGTCCAACCAAATTTGGTCATCAAACGTTCAACCGAAACTCATAACCCCAACCGAGTTTCAACCACTTCTAAGTGTCAACCTAATTTTGTTAGTGAAAAGTCCAATAAAATTTCAAAGTTTAAAGCTTAACCAAAATTTATTTCTCCACCGATTTCCACCAACTGAATTTGGTTAATAAATTCTCAAAGTTCAAGTTTAATCAAAGACGGACTTTCAAAGTTAATCAAAATTTTCAACTAAATTTTCAAAGCTCAACCGAATTCCTGAATTCGGTCACTTAACAATTTTTCTAATTTTTCAACCGAAAGCCGGTCTTTCCCAAAATTTTCAAATTTTAACATTTTCAAAATCACCGAATTTCAATCCTTATCGGTCATCATTAACAAACGAATTTCGGTCATTCCTATTTGAGTAAATATTAACAAAATTCCAACATTTTGAAAACCCAAATTCGGTCATTCACATTTGCACTTGTCAGTTCTAACCGAGTTTTATCACTTTAAAACCCAAATTCGGTCAACAGATTTACAACCAAATTTCTATAATTTTGAAACCCGAATTTGGTTAGCAAATTTTTAACTGAATTCCATTCATTTTGTAACTCGAATTTTGTGAACAAAGCTTCAAACGAATTTCAATCATTGTGAAACCCAATTTCGGTCATCCATATTTCAACCGAATTTTCATCATTTTGTGACCCGAATTTGTTCAAGTCAACGAGTTTTCAAAATCGATTCAATTCTTTGATTTTCATATCAAATCTATTACCATTCCTTAACGATCATTTTGAGATTCAAGCTTTCAAATATGAACTATACAAGAATATCAATTCAATAAAATTTATCAAAGTGGTCTGCACTTAACCCTTTTTGATAACAGTAGAAGAACAGTTGTTGACAATGTTGAATGATATGTTTCTTCTATACGATGACTTAGAAGAAGAACACTTAGAGAAACATCCAGAATCTTCAACAAAGAATCATAAAAGTTCTTCAAAACTTCTAGGGTATGAGACAGAAAAGCAAAGAGTAGACATATGAAGTTGAAATTGGGAAGAAAGAAGCCGATTTGAAAAGGAAAAGAGAGCAAATAATATAAACTCAGGGAACACTAAGCTGAAAGCAATTTTGTCTGATCTTATGCACAGAGGTCATTCATCAATGATCAAAAAATAATGAACATACTTTCTGTTGCAAAAGATGAGTTGCAAGAAAAAGTCAAAAGACTAGAGTAACAGCTTCTTATTGCTTCTCAACCATCTATTCCCAGCTCAGTTATAGTGAAGAAAGAATTGAGCTTCAGAAGACATTGGACACTAAGACAGAGATTTGAGATAGAGAAGACAGAGTTCATGGCTAAAGTCATCAATTCAAAGCTTATCGCCGAAAAAGTTGTTGAATCCAAAAGGACATCCGCTAACAAATTTAAACCTTCATATTCAGTTTCACATTGTAGTAGTGAGTCTCATTCTTATATCTTTGTTGCAGGTTCTGAACAGTCGGATAGAAGTTTCGCCTTTGCCAAAACAGACAAGAAGAATACTACATCTTCTAGTATATCTAATGGCTCTTCTCAATCAATGCAACAAAGTTTCTCTCACAAATAGAAGAAACCTAAATTCAAATCTAAACAGAATGTTTATTATTCAAACAGTTCTAACTCTAGTTTATGTTCTCACTGATGATTAGTGTTCAAGACGAAGCAGTCATGGATTTTCAAGAAGAATTTATCTCCAACATGAAATCAGTCTATGATCACTTAAATTCCAAGATGAAGAAATCATTCTGGACTGAAAAGAAGAAAACTTCTAATACAGCTCCAAGAATTTCAGAGTTCAGCATAAAGAATGTCATAAATGATGAATTCTCGTCTAATGCTATTTGAAAACAAGGAATTCCAAAAGCAAAGAGTCAAGCTGATAAGACAAATACTTTTACTTAAAACAACAACACACACAAATCATTCTCCAAAACTAGGACTAACTGTGATTTTGTGCTAAAGACTAACGTATAGTATCCGTTTGTGGTTTACTCGGTCAAGCAATTAATTAGACTATCAAAAGAGAATATTTGTAAATCAAGAAGAACAAAGCATGAGTTTGTTGTTAAAAATACAATTCCCCAATGGCATTCAGGACTATTGAACAAAAAGGTCCATAAACCAGTTATTGTTGAAAATACAAAACATGGATGCCAAAAACTGCACGCACTAATAATTTTGGACCCAAAGCCAATTGGATACCAAAGTTTATTAATCTTTTTTGCACTTAGATGAAAATGAGACATTTTTGGAACACAATGAAGATCATTTAGACTGCATTGAAGAGACATTGTGTTCTGTATGCTGAAAAGATTTTATCTCATAATTAAAAGAAAGAAGGAGCTCCCTGCAATACAATTCTCATTCTTTCTGTTCAACATTAGCCCAAGTCTAATGATCTAAGATGCTTATGTTTTACAATTTATTATTGTTTGATATTACCTGTGTATTAATGATTTGTACTTTACAGAGGTAGCAAATTTTTTTCCTATCCTAATTGATGTAAAACAAGTTTTTAATATGAATCAATTTAAGGGGAGTTTTTCAAAAACCAAGAACATCAAAAATTGAAAATTCCAAAACATTGAAAAAACAAAATCCAAAAACAATACCAATTTTCAAATACCAAAAAGATTTTTAATTTTTGTTTTCTTTTCAAGAAAGGAATCGGAAAGTATTCTTGTTATTTTTCAAAATTGCTTTCTTGCTTTCTTGTTGATCTTTTGATTGATCATCTTTCATGTACTAACTTTCATATTTTATATCATTCTGAAATCCTTCTTTGATGCATTTCATTTGATTCGTTCTGGAAAGTATTCATCCTGTGATAGTTTGTAGTTATCAATCTTACACTTTGATTGTTAATTGTATTCTGATGATTGGTTTGCACCATGAGTGAGGGGGTGTAGATATTTTCTACTACTATGGTCAAGATAGAACCGGAAGGACATACCCCAGGTTTTCACCTTATCATGGAAGAGAGGATAAGAGTTCATACATCAAATAGGTGAGCAAAATTAGTTATCAATGAATACTGATTGGGTGTGTAGAGGTAAAATGAAATGGAATGGCAGGAGATAGGGGTGCATATGATCAACAAATTTCTTTGAGCTTTCTTGACAAAATCATTCATCATAAGTTTTTGGTTGTTCATATTCTTTGATTGATCAAATCTTTCTTGACAATCGTTTTTTAACATAATCTTTCTTGAAAATCATTCATGTTGATAATCACTATGATTGCTTATACTAACATCAATAACAAGTGTCCATACTAACATCATTTTGAATAGAGTGTTAGAGGGAGAAGTTGAAAAATATTAAGAGAGCTGTGGGTGAGACAGGATCAAAAGAAAATAAAGATCCTTACTAAACAATATCAATTCGGGTAGCCACATATGCTACCGATTCTCATTCATTGAGATTTGGTATTTAGAAAGACATCATCAACCCAATGATGCAATGCACTAACCCTACCTAACTACTCAATTATATCTTAAAAGATGATTGTTTCAACTTCACATTAAGATTTATCACATACATTATTGACATCTCACTTGGAGATTATTGATAGTGAAAATAGGAGGACAGCTACCCTAGTCTCTGACTTCTTTCATGAACTAATAGAGTCTAGAGCTTATTTGAATATAATTTCATTTCATAGGACACATTGTAGAAATATCACAAGTATCAAGTCTTTGGGACTGATACCGGAACATCTTGGAGTGATACCTTATGTGATATTCACAATGATTAGATGGAAATCCTACCAGAATTAAATCCTACTAGAATTAACGCATGCCAGTTCTGGAAGTAGGTCATGCAGTTTTTTACTTTTGTGTTGACGAGCAATCTATGTGATCTCGGAGTTACTTTTCACTGTTATGACACCTTTAATACTTCATACTTTTCAACTGATCTTCATGATGAGGAATACCATTTTAGAGGGAGAGGAATTTATTGTACATGATGTTCATGACGAATCCTGATTATCACGAGCGGGAGATAAATTTACTTGAGGGGGAGACAAATTTGAAAAGGTCCATGAATATAGGGAAAGAAAGAGAACAATATTCATTCAGTTGATTTTGTGTTGACCGAAAGATAAGATTCATGTATTGAGGGGGAGTCAAAGAAAGGAAAAGTTGAATGAGCTAAAAAAGATTAATACATATCAAGTCAAGGGGAATATGAGAACATAATTGATTTTGTACAAGATTGAAAGAAAAGATAACAAGATCAAGAGCTACATTCTAGATGAAGAGATTTAGGAAGAATCTTTGGTTCCTAAAAGCAAAGCTTTTGTGAATTCAAAAAGCTCAAGATCAAAAAGAAAATCACTTGAAAACGAAAAGAAAATGATGAAAACCACTACAAGCTAAACAGTTCATACAATCAAATTTTGAAAAGCCTTAAGTTACCAATGACAAATAAAAAACAGAAGAAAAAGGATATTACTGTGTGCTTTCAAGAAAAGAAGACATTCTGAAGACTTCAAGACAAAGACTGTAGATTCAAAAAGAATTTGTTTAAATCTTATTCCCAAAAGGCTTCAAAAGAATGCAGAAAGAAAAAGAATATCCTCACAATCCAAAGGGGACGATTGTTAGAGATTTCGAATGCCAAAAAGACGCAATAACTTCTATTTTAATACAAAGGGGGAGATTGTTAAGCTTTAATAATGTAGAGAAATAGAAATTTACATTGTGTATGACGTTTATATTAAATAAAAACAATAAGGACTTTAATGTAAATATACTCGATGAGTATATATAGCCATTCCTTAGAGGAATTGAAAAATAGTTGCCATATTCACGCCTAATAGATCTACACCTTAGGTGTGTGTTTTACATATTCTCTCTACATCGTACGTTGTAATCGTGTGTTATTCATCAAAGCTTGAATCACCTGGGACAAACAAAATCTGGGTAGAAACTTCAATGCCGACACCCCCTTCAGCAAGGCGTATGGTTATAACATAGCAAATGGGGTAGTTGACAATCATAATGGTGAACTCCATGGTTTTTAGATGTGAAGACTTCTTAAGCAATTTAGAAAAGACTTTTGTAAATGAAGAAGACGGAATGAAGTGAAAAAGAAATGGTAAAAATATGTGGTTTAAATAAGGGGAAAAATAACTTATGATGACTTCAGAGTTGATGTGACACTCTAATGTTAAATTAGTGAAATGTAATTATATAAAAATAGGTGTTGACGGCTTGCGTTAAATGGGCAATTTGAAAGAGTGAATAGTAACATAAGTGAGAATGTACTTAAAGTATTATTTAAGCATTATCAAATGCAAAAATAATAGGTTAAGTATATTTTATTCTTGTCAGATGAGATTTGAAAACATACCTTCAGTGAGCTATAGTTCAGATGGATTCAACATATCATGTTCAGCGACAAGGAATATGAATCTATGCTCATCGAGTGCTTTAGTGAAGATGTCAGCGAGCTAATGTTCAGTTGGTATGAAATAAAGTTTAACTTCATTTTTGGCAATATGATCTCTCATAAAATGATGTCGACATCTATGTGCTTTGTGCGAGAGTGGAAAACAGGATTGTTGAAGATTGCAATAGCAATTGTATTGTCACAATAGATGGGCGTTTTTTTGAAACTATAATCCATAGTCAGCTAGCTGATTTTGCATCCACAGAATCTGTGCACAGCAGCTTCGAGCTAAAATATGTTAAACTTCAGCTATGGACAGAGAAATTGAGTTTTGCTTTTTGCTTTGCCAACAGACCAGTTTTCCACCAAGTAATTGACGACCTCTAGTTGTGCTTTTTCTATCTAATTGACATCCTGCATAGTCAGAATATGAAAAAACTGTTAAATCAAATCCTGAGTCTCTGGAGTACCAGAGACCTAGGTTGAGTGTACCCTTTAGATATCTGAAAATTCTTCTAATAGCAGTTAAATGAGACTCTTTTGGATTAGCTTGAAAATGAGCACAAAGACATGTATAGAACATTATATCAGGTCGACTTGAAGTCAAATAGAGCAAAGAACCAATTATTCCTCTGAATGTTGGTAAGTCCACTACTTTTCCACCAAGATCAGCAGTAACCTTTGTTTTTGGAGCAATGGGTGTTTTCATGGGAGAACTTTCAGTGAAGTTAAATTTCTTTAACAAGTCATTTAAATATTTATCTTGATTTATGAAAATACCTTGATCAAATTACTTGATTTAGAGGCTAAGAAAATAGTTTAATTAACCCATCATGCTCATTTTAAATTTGTTTCACATGAGTTTCTCAAACTTTTTGCAAAGTCGTTTAGTTGTTGACCGAAATAAAATGTCATCAACATAAATTTGTACATGTATGAGCTCACCTTTCTCTTTTCCAAGAAACAAAGTGTTATCGACTTTACCTCTCTGAAATCCATTGTTCAGAAGATGAGCCGATAGTGTGTCATACCATGCTTGTGGAGCCTGTTTCAATCCGTATAATGCCTTGTCTAACTTATAGACATAATTTTCGTGTTTATGGACTTTCAAAACCAGGTGGTTGTTGAACATAAACCTCTTCTTGTAACTTGCCATTCATAAATGCGCTTTTGACATCCATTTGAAACACTTTAAATCCTCTAAAAGCGGCAAAGGCCAAAAATAGTCTAATGGCCTCTAATCGTGTGACAGGGGCAAAGGTTTCATCATAGTCAATTCTTTCCTCCTGAATGTAGCCTTTAGCAACTAACCTTTCCTTATTTCTCACAATAGCATCCCTCTCATCTCGTGTGTTCCTCAAATCCCACTATGTGCTTATGTTAGACTTGTTTTCAGAATGTGAAATCAATCTCCAAACCTTATTTCAAAATCGTTTAACTTTTCTTCCATGGATGTTACCTGAATAGAATCTTTCGGTGCTTCATTAACCTTCTTTGGTTCCAGCTGAGATAAGAAACTAAAAACATGCAAAAGTTAGAGGAAACTGAACTTCTTGTTTGAACACATTTATTGACATCACCTATAATTTGATCAATAGGATGTGCACACATCCATTTGGTGACATGTATTTGTTGTTCTTGAACATCTTCAGGTGGAGGATCAGTTGAGGAATCTTCAGTGATGAGAGGAACAACTTACAAGTTCAGAAAAGGATCGGAGGATGGTTTAATAAGATAGTCATAATTCTCGATTAGTGGCGGAATAAACACTGGTTCAGTGTCCGCTTTAGGAGTTCCATTTGAATCATCAGGCACATCATCTTATAAGATGTCAACATGCGCATCATCACCGGATATTTTCAGCAGATCATCGATATCATCAGAAACTTGTTTTTCAGAAGACGTTGGAGTAAATTAAAAGTCATACTCATCAAAAGTAACATTCATGGTTTCAACTAGAGTATTCTTAGTAGGAATGTAAATTCGATAGGCTTTGGATATTTCAGAATATCCGAGGAACAAACCTTTATTAGCCTTAGGATCAAACTTACTCTTTTCGTCTTTCGTGTTCAGAACAAAAGAAGTACTTCCAAACACTTTCAGATAATCAACGTTAGGCTTCTTAAGACACAACAACTAGTAGGATGTTTTCCATGTCATTTGACAAAAATGGATCTATTCCAGGTGTAGCATGCTGTGTTAATGGCTTCCGCCCAGAAATATGTTTTCAGTGAAGCTTCAGCTAGCATAGTATGAGCAGTTTCAATCAGCGTCCTATTCCTTCTTTTAGCAACACCATTTTGTTAAGGAGTGTAAGGTGTAGAAAAGTTTTGAATAATACCATTTTCCTCATAGAAGTCTTCAAGAGTGTGATTTCTAAACCCAGTGCCGTGATCACTTCTGAGTTGCTTCACTTGTGTATCGAACTGACATTGAACTCTTCGAATAAAGCTGATGAGTGTGTCTGCAGTTTTACTTTTGTGTTTCTGAAAGAATACCCATGTATACCTTGTGTATTCATCAATCACAACAAGAGTATACTTCTTTCCACTCATGCTTGGTGTGCTTACTGGCCAAACAGATCCATGTGTAGCAACTGAAAAATTGTATTGCTCTTATCAAAATCACAATATTTGGTATTGTACATTGACTTCTTTTGCTTCCCTTTCTCACAAGAATGAAACATCTTGTCTTTAACAAACTCCATGGAGGGTATACCACTTTTTAGTTGAGCTTTAGAAAGCTTGTTGATGTTTTTGAAGTTCAGGTGTGATAAACGTTTTTGCCATAGCCAATTTTGCTTGGAATCAGCTTCAAAATAGAAACAGGCGTTAGCGGCAGATGTAGCAGAACTGTAATTCACCGCATACATGTTCCCTTCATGCTAGGCCTGAAGAACTTCTTTCCCTTCACTATGGTAAATAGATCTGTTAGACTTTCTGAATTTGACTGCATAATCAGCATCACACAGTTGACCGATGCTTATCAGATTGTTCTCTAAACCAGTAACATGAGCAACATTCTTGATGTTGACAGATCCTTGACTTAGACATCCATATCCGTCAGTCTTTCCACATTTACCTCCTCCAAAAGTAACGTTGGATCCATTGGCAGCTTTCACCTTATTAAGCAAGGTCATACATCCGGTCATATGTCTAGAACATCCACTATCCAAAAACCAGATATTTTCTTGTTAATTGCCCTACACAATAATTTTGGAGGTTAGTTCACTTTATGAACCCATTTTTGAATGGGCTCAAATGAAGAACAGTTCATATCAATGATAGACTTTGAAACATAAACATTTGTTTTAGTTCTAGTGACTTCAGAAGTATATTGTTTTGCTTCATGACCTAATTTCCCACATTTATAACACTGTCGTGTTTCTTTTGGACTTCCTTGTTAGTGATTTTCAGATTTTGCTTTTTTATGCTTTGATTTATTGATTTCTTTGAACAACATTTTAAACAAAGTAGTTTCCATTTCTTTGATTTTGGACAAAGGCTTGACTTTTACTTTATTGATTTTAGTTTGAGTTTCAGGTACCTTTTGAACAATGGAACTAAAAGTGTCAGTTTAGTGGTTATTAATTCAGATTTTGTAGACTGACAACAGATGGACTGACATTTGTGATTAGATGAAACTGACTGAGAATCTTCATAGAAGATATCAACTTTAGGCAAAATATTGAATGTTTACTTCAGATGTCTGACTTTTGGTTTTGGTTTTGGTTTTAGAAACAACTGCTTCAGATGAAAGACACTTGTCAGAAATGATTTCAGTTTCGTTTAGTTCAGCTGAGTTTGAAATCTCAAAATGAGTTGAGATGACTTCTTCAGTTTCAGATGGAAGTTGGATGCTTCTTATTGTAGAGTTGGTTCCCTAAGAGAAATTGGGTGTTGTAATTTCGTATTTGGAAAAACGTTTATACAACATGTCAGATTTCCCAATATTCTTTCTTTTTACATCATCAAAAATCATTTCATCAACCTTTTTGCATTTCCTGCTGAAAGAGGCAGCTTGTTTTATGTGACCTAGACCTACCCTTTCTCTTTGTATGATCATTTGATGATTAATGCTTTTGAATGCCATTTGTTAGGACTTAACAATAAATCAATAATCGATTGGCGATCATTGATTTTCTCATTTGCGACTTTCAGTTCACTTTTAACAACTTTTAATTCATGCATTAAAAATTTCTAAGTGACTGTTTAAGGCCTAGGATTCTTGATGGTAATTTTTCTTTTCAAACTCAGTTTTGCTAACTTCTTGTTTCAGATCTGATATGGTTTGTTTCATTTTAGTTGTATTGTTATGTGCAATTACAAATTAGAACACAAATAAGCAAACATATCATCCTTTTCACTCAGATTATAATTCTTAAAGTTGGATACCTTATACATCATAGTTTGGTTTCAACCTTCAGCTTAGATCAGCTTCTCAGCTTCAACAACATCAGCTCTCAACTTACTTTCAGATGACATCATGCACATGGTAGGATAAGCTGAACCATTTGATTCTTTTGCGACAAAACACTTATCCTTGGTGACGGCATTCTCTTCTTCATCTGAAAATGTTTCGGAATCAGTCCAATTCAGATCACTAGCTACCATAGCCTTCTCTTCTTTCTTCTTATACCCTGATGTCTTCTGCTTCAGAGCTTTGTACTTTTCCTTGTACTTGTCATCATTGGAGGGATAGTTCTTACCTTGACCGGAAGCAATGGTTTTCACTTAACAATCAACAGCAAAGTGACCCAGCTTACCACATTTATAACATTCAGCCTTGGACTTGTCAAAACTTGCCTTGCGATCACCGGCAGGCTTTTTATCGAATCTCCTCTTTCAATCAGATTTTAACTTCAGAAATTTCTTGAAGATCTTCATTATAAATGCCTTTTCAGCCTATTCATCATCATCACCTTCCTCTTCTTCAATTCCTACCCATTCTTTTTCATCTTCAGAATCCTCCTTCGACTCAAATTTCTCCTTCAACACATTAACTGATGTTGACTTAAGATTGTTTTTAGTGACTAGATCCAAGGACTTTTTGAAAGAATTCTTCAGATCCTGTTTTTAAAGACGTGTTTGCTCATCATTTAGTAGGATACCATATAGTTTACGCATGTCCATAGCTTTGAGCATGTTGTTGGTTCTCAGAATCATACACATCATGTCCCATTCAGAGGGAAGAGAGTCGAGGAATCAGTTCAGTATCTGAAATTCGCAGGCTCAACACCAACTTCGAGCATGTCATTCAGTAGGAAGTGAATCTGGTATACACCTCTGTGAGAGTCTCAGACTCCTTTGCAAAGAAACTTTCGTATCTTCAGATTATGTTTGTTTTCTTTTTTTCTCTAACCTCTTCAGTACCTTCAAACGAGATGCATAGATTTTCCCACATCTCTTTGGTAGACTTGAGATTGCATACAGTGTGGAAAATCTCGCTGGGCAAACAAATGATGATGCTATTTTTGATTTTGGCATCAAGATTAACACACTTCTTATAATCCTCTGTCCATTGAGATCAAGGTTATGGACAAGGTTCCAGGCAACATCCGACGCATTCGGATCATCTACTGGGATGGTAAGAGAAATATAAGGTGAAAGTCCAAAGATGTGATAGAAGATGAGTAAGTAAGGTGAATCTTGTATGAACACAGTAAGAACACAATTATGAACAATGTATGAACAATTTGCAAGATGAGAGTAACTTCTCAGTTATATTTCAGTTAATCAGCGTATGGCAAAGGTTACTTTGCAAACTAGGTTTGCAAGGGTTTAAATACAATGAGGCACTTGGATAATTACAAATGGAAAATTACAATAATAAGATAGATTACACAAGAATATTTAGTCTAATACAAATGGATAATTACAATAATAAGATAGATTACAAAAGGCCTAAAAACTTATTTTAGACTAACAATCTCCCCTTTTTGTTTCCTTGTGCCACTACAACAAAACAAGGCTAATGCAACCCCGATAAAATGTTGCATTATTCATTGAAAAGGTTGCATTATGCGTAAAGCAACCTTTTAACAAGGGCTGCGTTAGGTGGAGTTGCATTAGACCTAATGCAACTTTTTT
>JAUEJL010100761.1:0-13277 GCA_032274825.1 Drosophyllum lusitanicum
GTTAAAAATTGAGTGGATGAGATTAATTTAGATTAAATGAAGGGTCAAGATTTTATATTGATTGAATTTTAAGAAGTTTTAAAATTTAAGAGGAGAGAGAATGTTAAATGGTTTATACAGTAGTATAGATATATATATATATATATATATATGATTAACGATTATGAAAATTTACAGGCTTAAATTATGGGTTTAGAAGCTTTAGATCCAAGTAAAAGAGTATATAATTGGAAAAGATTTACAAATTAAAACCTCTTTGAATTAATTAATTAATTAATGGAGTCTTTATGAATTCACCAAAAATTAGGTCATTTTATAAACACTGTAATTCTTCCCCAAACCAAAAGCCACATCGCTTTCTCTCTCTACCCTTCTCTGAAGATTTTAGAGAGAGAAACACACACACGCGCAGACACACACTCTCTCTCTCTCTCTTTCTGAAAGTGATGAATCAGTGATTAACGAAGCAAAGCAAACAATCGATTTCTCTTGTCATCACAGAACTCACCTGGTAAAATTTCTCCTTTTCATTAGAAACCTACTTAATGTCCCATTTTTCATCGTTTTTATCGCCAAATTTGGTTATTCTTTCACTCCAGAATTTATATATATTTTTATCACATTAGTGTTGCACTAAAGCTGGAAAACCTACTTGTTTATTATAGATGATTGATTTACATTTAATCCATGTAGAAAAAGCGAACCTTGATTGAGTTAATGGATACAAGAAGATTACTTGAGAATAATGGAGATGGGTTATTCCCAAATTCTGGAATTGGGTTTCTTTGGTGCCCAAGTGATGATATTATTTCACAATCTGGAGGGTTTTTTGCAAGTGTAGGGCAGATGGGTAAAGGTGGTTTTGGTGGGGTTTCCCCTAATTCAAAGAATACCAATGATAGCAGTGGTGTAAAGCTTTCTTATTCATCAAAATTTGTTTCGGCACCCGAATCGAGTTTACGGGTTGTAGGGGTACCTGAAATAGAGGCAGGGGAAGAGGATTGGGTTGGGGAATTGAAGAAGAAGAAGAAAGGTGGGTTGAAACTGAAAATCAAGATTGGGAATCCAGCATTGAGGCGGTTGATCAGCGGTGCTATAGCAGGGGCCGTGTCAAGGACATCGGTTGCTCCATTGGAGACAATAAGGACTCATTTAATGGTAGGGAGTTGTGGGCATTCTACAACTGAGGTTTTTCAGGATATTATGAAGAATGAAGGTTGGAAAGGGCTTTTTAGGGGTAATTTGGTCAATGTGATCCGTGTTGCGCCAAGCAAGGCAATTGAGGTATGTGTAAACCTCTTTGCGTATAAATTTAAGATTTTAATTATAATTGAATGCGTAATTGTGTTAGACATTTGATTGTTGTTTTTTATGGTTTTTGTAGAAAGATATGACTCGGGTTGTATCATAGTTATAATCATAGTTATATTCTTGTTTTGTTTTTCTGCTTCTGATTCTTAAGATGTCATTTTGAAGAATTATGTAGTTGACGAAGGGGGTGTTTGGAGTTACTCTTTGAAAGTGAGAATTGCATAGTGAAGGATAGAATCAGATAAAGGATAAGTTGGTAATGCCAGTATGCTACATGTATTCCAATTATCGGTTCACTCGAACACTTCAAATTGATGTCACAATAATGAACTTAAACTCACATCCAAACATCCCTTAGTTCGAGCTGCTACTCTATTATATCAAAATGGTCTATTACTATGTGAATGTTACGATGCTATTTGCTTACCCATTTAACGTTTTTGAAAGTTTTGAAGTTGATTTGTATGGCGAGCAAAACAATGATGGTGGGTCCTCTCCATACAGGATCCAAAGATTGTTGTAGTGATTTTTAAGCCGCTTAAGATTAATCTTGAGGGCTCATTAGTGTCAGTTTACATTTATCAATATATAATCCTGGTGTCATATGTAATCTTTTGCTTTAACCCAGATCCATTTTACGCTTCTACCCTTCCCAGATGTTAGATTATATTAAAAAGTGGGATTTTAGGGAAGCCAATAAAAGAAACTAAGTTGAAAGTCGTATGAGCAAAAGAATACTAGGATCTACAGGCACTTACACTCACGATACATGATCAATGGAACGTATTTGATCATAATATCAAATCTTCTTTCGCTTCAGATTATATTCACTTGTGTAGGAACGAAAAGTGGACTTGCAAGCATGGAAATTAATGAACTTGACTATTATTGGCTTATTGCTGATTAATAGCAGTAACTTATGTTAAAGATCAACAGTAACAATCAAATGAACTTGAAAAGTTATTTTAATAAATGTGTTTTAAATAGACAAAAGAACCCTAAATTCTTAGGTATCAACAAAATATGCAGTTATGGAAGTCACTACTAATTTAAACATCATTGCCACCCAAATAAAATTATCTGTGATATTCTTTTTTCTCTGAAAGGTTTACTTGAATTGAAAAACCGTGAGTTAACGCTTTCTCACTATCTTCGTTAGTTTTACGTCCTTGATTATCTTTTTCCATTTTAATATGATCCTAATTTCATAAAGAGATATATTTTTGAAGTTAATTCTCATCTGCCGGATTTACTTAGATTCAAAAATCCGGAGCCCGTACTCCCCTTAATCTTGTATAAATTTATGCCTGTGATAATGTTCCTGGGAGTTCTTAGAGATGGCAAGATGGGCGGCTAGGGTAAGTGGGTAACAGGCTGGCTTGACCGTCAAACACTTTTCTGTCCATCTTTCAAATTTTTGTAAATATTTAAAGCGTTACTTATGATTAAAAAACAATTTGATTACAATAATAATTTGGATTTTTTAATAGAACACTTTATGAGGATGTATGCATTAAAAATAGACGCCGACCAAAATTTCAAACTCTGGCATGTTTTACCCGTTTGACTCGTTCCCATTTTAGCTAATTCATTTTTTTAGGTTTGACCCATTTAAGATTAGACACAACCTATATGGTTGAAACCACTTTTAGGAATTTTTAAAATAAAGCTTTAAGAAATGTTCTATGTGTCACTAACTTTGTCTTTCTCTCCTTATCTAGTCTCTTGATATTACCATGTGCCACCATCACATTATTATGATTTATGAGAATATTTAGGCATAAAAATTAGGAGAAAATAGCATTTCTCATTGCTTATTGATAAGCCCTGGATGTTCAAATATTATTATTATTGTTAAGTTTTTGTTTTTAGAATTTAGATATGTTTTTTTCATTTAGTTGCCATATTCTATTATTTAGACAGTTTGTTTCGACACATTGTGTGTTTCTGCAGTTATTTGCTTATGATACGGTGAAGAAAAATTTGGCTCCTAAGCCCGGAGAACAAGCAAAGATTCGTGTACCTGAGTCATTAATTGCTGGTGCTTGTGCTGGAATTAGCTCAACCATATGCACATA
Organism: Drosophyllum lusitanicum; assembly: GCA_032274825.1. Classification (NCBI taxonomy): domain Eukaryota; kingdom Viridiplantae; phylum Streptophyta; class Magnoliopsida; order Caryophyllales; family Drosophyllaceae; genus Drosophyllum; species Drosophyllum lusitanicum. The sequence goes on from JAUEJL010100761.1 coordinate 3,390, forward strand.
CCCTCTTGAGTTACTCAAAACCAGACTCACCATTCAGGTACCTTAAACCTGCGATTATATATTGTAATTTTTATTTTCTTATTTGTCTAGGAATAATTCTCTGTTTCACTAAAATTATTAAATTCCTTTTCTTTGCCATGTTAAATTCACATTTTGCCTTATTACTACTCGTATACAAAATAAATTTAGGCCTTGAATTGGATCCACGAAACTGTTTTACGGCTTTCTTTTTAAAATCTTTTTTCCGGAGATCATTTTAGGTGTTTTATGGATATTCAAACAATTTAAATAAACCGTGTTTTGATACGAATGTTGAGAAAGAGGTAATTACATTTTTATATTTCACCAGAAAGGAAAATAGTTCTGTACTTCTGTATGTATTTTGGGATGGAGGGTTAAGTTTTCATTGACATTGTAAACAAATGGGCTGACTTCAGAATTCAACTTTCATTTTCTCTTTTTTTATATTTTTTATCACTCTTAAAGTGTTATTTCCCTAGAAAAAAGAGGCATAGGTACAGTCAAGTAATTTGTCCTTTTAACAAAGAATGATGACAGTTGACTAATACACGAATATATGTTTCAAAGTTGACTAGAAAAGATTTTGGACTTAAATTGTTCATTCGTCACACGGGAATGCATATTTCTGTCGTCTTAACATACTAGATTCCTGGATGAATCTTATTAAAGGTGGCAGGACCCATGTACTTATGAATCTGTCCATCGGGTTTTCCTTTATTCTCAAAGGATCGAAAGTCGACTAAAGTCTATTTTTAATACATTCAACCTCCTAAACCATTTAATTTAATGATTTAGATTACTACTGTGTAATATTGCTAGCACATTAATTATTAAAAAAAGATCAAAAACCTGAAAAATTATGGATAATGCTGGCCGGATTTGACCCATTAATCAACTGCTTGACCCACCTACCTTGCCACTTCTATGATTTATGAACCTTTTTAACTAGCATTTTAAATAACAAAAAAACAAACTGGTATAACCTGTTTGTGATTTTTTTCAACTCTAGAGGGGCGTGTACAAGAATCTTGTTGATGCATTTGTCAAGATCATAAAAGAAGAGGGGCCCGCAGAACTCTACCGAGGGCTCACCCCAAGCCTAATTGGTGTCATCCCGTATGCTGCCACAAACTACTTTGCTTACGACACATTACGCAAAGCGTACAAAAAAGTCTTGAAAAAAGAAGATATTGGTAACATAGCAACTTTACTAATTGGGTCAGCAGCCGGTGCCATCTCAAGCAGTGCAACTTTCCCACTTGAAGTGGCCAGAAAACACATGCAAGCAGGGGCGATTAATGGGCGAGTTTATGATAATATGTTGCATGCGCTCTTGACCATTCTTGAAAAGGAAGGTGTTACGGGTTTGTATAGAGGTTTAGGGCCAAGTTGTATGAAACTTATGCCTGCTGCTGGGATTTCATTCATGTGTTATGAAGCATGCAAGAAGATATTGGTTGAGAAGGAAGACGACGAGCCGTGAGGGCGGAATTTATTCGTGTTTTTATTTTTTTGGTGAAAAGGTTACTGGTTTTGAAGTGAGAATAAAGGATTTTGAAGCCTTCATGGTTTTGTTAGGGGAGATTTTGGTGGTAGGATTTGGGTTAGTTTCTTGGATTTAACTTTTTATGAAGAGATAAAAGAGTTTTAGTTTCAAAGCATTTTTTTTGGGATCTTTTAGTAAATAGTTATTTACCTATTTCTCAATATAAATTCGGAAGTATTTTGCGATGTATTCTCTCTATAAAATAGACGTATGACTCTCTGCATCTTATTTTTCTCGTATCTTATCGAGAAGATTTGGCAAGTTTAGCACATCTATTTTATATATTGGTTAGTCTTTTTATTATGTTCTATTTAATGAGTTAAAAGTAAATAGGTAAATTATAGAAAGAAAAAAGACCTTGTTTATTTTGTTCAAAATGCACATTTTTTAAGTCTATTGTAAAGATCACAGAGCCATTGAGTTAAAGTTGAAGTTCACTAATAATTTAGATTAACTTTAATTTGATTTTTTTGTTAAATTTACTTATTTATGAACTTCTATACCTCTAATTTCAATATTTAGGGGTGATATTATTTGGAGTAAATTACAGTTTTAGTCAAACAATAAAAATTAACATTAAAAATAGCATGCTTAAGAACCTTAAACATAATTAGAAACATCTAATTGCATTAAACAGATCGTCATTGTGCTAATTATAATCAAAGGGTCTTGGCCTAGCGGTATTAGAATTTGAAAAATGTGCTCCCTAACCTTAACGCCCCGAGTTCAATCTAGGGGAGAAGAGAAAAGATTTTGATGGATTTTGGAAGAAAAACTAAATATTTTTACGTTCCTAGTTTTTTAGAGGAAAAGAGAAAAGATTTTAGAAAGAAAATAAGAATCAAATTTCTTCTCTTGGGAGGATTTTAAAAGGAAAAGAATCATGAAGATTTCTAACTTTTTTCATGACAAAAATGCCCCTGGCCTAGTATTAAAATACAAGGATCATCTCAGTTGTTTGGTACGTAGCTTTTGAAGTTTCACCATTGCTGTAACTTTTTCCAGCTTCAAGCATGTATGTCTTCCTTCTTTTTTTCTATGTGTGTTCTCTATTTATATAATGTAATATAAGTAGTTCAAGGTGATGTGACCATAGGTAGAAGGTCAAATGATAGTGACCATCACTCATACTTACTTTTTATTATCTTTAAAGTTATCAGATGAGTTTTTTTTATCCAGATCATTGAAGGGCTTCGTTTTTTCTTATCATATTAAACAATTTTTTTTTTGTTGCTTGTTGGAGTTTTCGGATAAACTTTCTTTTGTTGACAATTATTAAGTATTTATTATCTATTTAAGGTTTACATTTGTCGCAACTTTTTTTATAAACTTATACTTCAAATTGTTTAATTTTCGTTTGGAAGATGTGAAAAATTACTTAAAAAGACAAAATAAAAGAAAAGGAAATAAATCAAGTGTCCTAAAACAAAATAATTAAGATAAGGGTATAATTGTAAAAAGTGTTAATTTTCCTTTCATTTTGGGGGAACATAAAAAAAATTTACATTTTACTTTCCTTTTATTTTCCTTACAACTTAGGAGCACAAAATAACAAGAATTTCCATTCTCTCATTTTCTTAATTTACAACTTAGGAGCACAAAATAACAAGGTTATGAGTTCAAGTCACAATAGACTATTTGTTCGTATAAAAGTTTAACCAACTATTCAACTACAAATATCAACGGACAAATAATGTTACCATGATTTTAGTACGTGAAACTCTTAAATGTTCTAACTTGTAACAATTTTTAAAATTAATAGTATATTTTATTTTTCTATTTATATTCTCATCTACCGGGAAAAAAAGTAGCAAAAAGGATATTTGTAAAAAAAATAAATGAAAAAAGAAAGAGACAAAGAAAACTGCAAAAATTAAAAAATAAAAATATGCAGAATTTTTTAAAATAACAAATAGTATCTTCGGTTCAAATTACGCAGTAAACAAGTTATAGATTTAAATATAGGTTTATATGAGGTTTTTTTTGTAAAAAATATCATCTACCAGAAAAAAGTAACAGTTATAAAAAGATAAATGAAAAAAGAATAAGACAAAGAAAACTATAAAAATAAAAAATAAATGTTAAAAATATAAAGAACTTTTAAAAAAATAATAAAAAGAATCTAGTAAACAACGTGTAGATTTAAAAGTAGGATTAGATGTTTATACGAGTTATGTTATAAAAAATAAAAAATAAATATCTTTTAAAATGTAGAATTACGAAACCAAAAATTGCTTTCAGGTCATGTTTGGATTTGGGATTTGAGGACGAAAATGATCGTTAGGTTTTGGATATGTGTTTCAAAATAGGGATTTATATCCACAAAACATTATTTTTATTTTTTTAAAATCCACATAATTCAATGGGTTTTTAAAAGTCACATTCATATCTCTCTCTGATTTTTTATTTCTTGAACTTATTTTTTTATATTCTTTCCTATATTTGTTATTCTAAAATAATAGCTAAAATCATATTATAAAAAATAAGATTTTAAAAAGAAAAAAGTTTATAGATTTTATAATCTTATTTACATACCAGACACCCCAAAGGGTGACAAACCCGTTGTACTATGTAAATTAGTTTTTTTTTCTTCACCACATACTATTATACTGAACTTATACTTCATCACACCATTACACTAACCCACCAACTCTTTTAATACACACACAAAACAAAAAAGATTGTCATTTTCACATGAGAGGCATCAAACATCATAATGAGCCTTTTGTGACATCGCTCTGTAATGCTTCTTTCACTTGGATAATTGCACGACCCACTACAGGTCCTCTAATACTAAATTTATTAGATAAACAATAGCGTAACATGTATGAACAAGTAACAAAAAGTTCAAGCAAATGACACTTAATTAAGCAACTTAAACCAATTTGTATAAGATAATTTTATATGTGTGCACAACCATATGAACTCATAACATAACGCAAATCATCAAATTTCTTTAACAACCAAGCTCAAGACTTCGAATTTACAAGCTTCCGATGTTCAATTAACTTGTTCAAAAACGGGTTAGTTTTCATGTAGACGAACCAAAATCGAGCAATAATCATCATCGATCCGCAAAATGGTTACAACTATATGTGACTTGCTCATTTAGGACAGCAAAGCACAACCCACAACCCATCACTAGAAATCATTCTACATGACAAATGCAAGTAAATAACACTAAATGGGTCAAAAACATATTTACCTTTGTTTCCTATGGTCAAAACAGTTGACACTAAATAGAATTCATTACAAAACAACCTAATAAGAAAAACAAAACTTCACATTCAAAACTCTTTTAGCTTAATGAATGTTATTATAACTTCAAAAGAAAAAGAAACACATATTTACATTCATGTCACCATTTTCTCTCACTGAAGTCAAATAACACCTTTACCCCTTCAAATCAAATGAACATTGTCAAAGCAACTCCAAAACTACTATTTCTAAAAGGAATCTTCGGTTTTTAGCAGTTTCTCTAAAGAAGTCAAGTTATGTTTTCCTTAACTCTTCCTAACTATCCAAAATGTTTACCCAACAACGATTAACCCGGTTCTCTTTTAAAATTTTCCAAACCACCTACCATTATATCAATCTTATGATGGTTAACAATATAAAACCAATCATATTTTTCATCTAAAACACTATTAAAAATAATGCCTATGGATATTCCATTACACAAAATATTATTCTTGTACAACGTCCTTTTATCATAAAATTTTCAGAAATCAAAACGTTACTAAAGCTTTAGTATCATAGGAATTTGGGGTTTAATGAATTTTTTCAGTAAATTGTTTTGCAGAATGGAATAACAACATCAAGCTAATAGTATCTCTAACAAAACATTTGTTCTCCAGGCAAAACCCTAATAACATCTCTAACAACACATTTGCTCTCAAGGCTACGAGTTCCATCACGAAACCATAAAAAAAAAAAAAAAAAGTCAAAAGCGAATGACGAGAGCTGTTTCAGAGTTGTAACACCTTTTTCAACTCTGCTCTTCGCCGTTTGCAAGCCCCCTTTCCTCTTCAGCAGCAGCCATCAGCTCATCAAACTTATCCGTCTTCCCAAGTAATATCTCGATCTAAACAACAAACATATAACATATTATTTACGACTTTACACGATATACAACATCTTTTCATACCTTCTTTGAAATTCTTATATAAAAAATTTCGTTCTTTGTGATTACAAAAACAATATGGTCACACCAATAACCTAGATATTTCAATAATACGTTAACGACGTGAATGCATGTAATATATAGACTTTGGACAATGGACAACATCCAATCAGATGCAATATTTTTTTCACTCAATCACAAAAAATATAGTCAATTCTAAGATTCTATATCAAAATTATACATCAAAACAATTCTGAATGCTCAAAGATTACACACATTCAATATTTAAACATTGCTAAAGACTCACTTTGTTAAGTTAATCATGTGCATAAGGGTGAAGGGAATACCAAGCTTTCCACCCCTCCATCCCATTTGCCACATCAGCTTTACTCTCTCTAACCCTTCCGTCTTTCTATCCCACTGAAACCCCTGTAGTACTCATCTTTCTACCCCACCATGCCCACTAACCTTTTTTTATTAATAAAAAAAGAAAGAGGATCAGAGAGATAGAGACACACATGATGAGAGAGAAACAGATCCCACCGGGGTGTCCATCTCTTCCCGATGGGCAGGGCTAGTATTCCCCACCGGGGTGTCCATCTCTTCCCAATGGGGGGACCTTTTAAAACCATCATACTTTGCTTTCTGTCAGAAAGCATTCAATCAAGAATGAAAAAAGAACGCTACAAGCCTACACCTTGGACAAAAAATGCCAACTTCATCTACGGTCATTATTTTTACAAAATGAATTGTTAAATCTGCATTTTTGCAAGAATGCTGCTTTAAACCAAGTAGGGATGGTTAGAAACTTGATGATCTCTGTATTTTATTTCATGATCAACAAAGAACTCCTAAAAACAAATTCAAAACATGGTTTATCACTCCATATAAAAATTAACACAGCAGAAAGCACTTCAGAAACTTGTAAGTCTTAATGTATAGAATGTCTAATATAATAAGAGAAGTGAGCATCCTTAAACAAATTTACCTTGGCTTTTTGGATGGGACGTCCTCTAGATTCGTCTTTCATGTCAACAGTAGATGTCATAATCTCTGCAGTATTTTTTAAGAATCATTAATAAAAATAATACATGCATTTCACACATCCCACACTTCTTTAATAAACAGCCATGAACATCCTTACTCTTCTCAACGGCGAATCCACTGTTCTTGAGAATCTCTGTAATTGTGACAACAGTGGCAATGGCTGCAGAAGTAACCAAAATAACACATGAACATTATGTTTGGGTTTACATCATCAGTAAGAATTACAGAACTCAAAGAGCCATCTAACGAACTTTTCACCACGAACACACAAGTACACAACCCTTTGGAAAGTAGTTACTTGGTAAAAGAAGAAAAAGTTCCAATTTGTATCAAGTCACAACAAGGATCGTATCCATAATTTCATATCAAGTTTGTGTAGGGAATATATAGTACCATGTTTAAAAGTAGAAAGAAAAAAGTGAATCAATTCAAGGATTTGAAAGAAGTATGATACATGCTGCAAGATAATATCAGTCTGTGTTATTGGTTCTATGATATAATATAATTACCTTTTCTTTCTCTAATAATGTATACGCAGTGCTGTGACCAACAATTTGGGATAAGAAAATACTCAAAGACAGGGTAAGATCATAAGTTTTCTGTCACAGGCTGATTAGGCTGTAATTTCTGATCTAACTCAGGTTAGTTACCTTCAAAATCCGAACCCACATTAACAGAATTTAAGATAATATTGCTTGTTAGTACCTATTATTATGTTTACCTTCATCATACTGGCAAACATCAGCCTCATAATTCTAAAAGAAATGCAAATCAACGTGTAAAGCAAAAGTGAACATGGAATAAAGACAAAGAGGCATGATAGTATAGAACTGAGCAAGAAATAAATCTTAATACATAAATCTAGTTTTACAATGCACGGCAGTCATAGTGTGATGTCAGAGAGTTTCAGGATTCAAAGTACGCAACTACTTCACATATCATTACGTAACTCTTAATACAAACGGCATAATATTTGATCATCTTCTTGGTATATCTTTCATCGTGAGTATGTACAGAAGCACACGCAGATTATGAACAATGCATGATTCGTAATTGCAATAATGTAAATAAAGAAATTTACCCATTCCAAGGGCAGAAAGCTCAACCTCGTTGTGTTGTTGCATATACCTCTGCAATTAATCAAAGAACATCAATCTACAAACAGAATTTGTGTAAAATCACGAAGGAAACAAAAACCAAATATTGCGGTTTTTACCTTAGCGAGATTAACGTAGAAGAAAAGTGGCTTTTTGGTGTTGGAAACTTGAATGCGATTCCTCTTTTGAGAGTCATTTACGATGCTTATGTTCTGAATTCCGTCTGTAACTTCCTCCATTTTTGTTCGAAGAACGAAGCGTAACCCTAACCCTAAAAACACACACGCACAGGCGTTGTAGATTGAAACGGGGTAGAGAAAATCTGAAAATGTACTTAAAAACGTTTGTTAGTGTGATTTCTATCCGGTATGCCCTTTTAATAACTTACAATTATAAAATATATTTGTGCGGTTAAAATTAACTAATTTAGGTAATTTGTAAAAAAAGTAACTAACTTAGGTAATTTGTTAGTTAAAATTAACTAACATACGAACCACTTCAATCATTAGAAAGTAATTTTTATTTAAATAATTTATAAGTGTAAGACCATTTAAATTAGATAATAGCTAAAATCATATTCTAACTTATAAAATAATCTTATTTACATATCAGACACCTTAAACGGTGGCAAATATGTCATATTATGTAAATTAGTTTTTTTTCTTCACCATATACTATCATATTAAAGTCATACTCTATCACACCATCACACTCACCCACAAGCTCTTTTAATACACACAGAACAAAAAAGATTGTCACTTTCCAACGTGCGAGGCATCAAACATCATGCATCATGCTAAGCCCTTTGCGACATCGCTTTGTAATGCTACCTTCACTTGGATAATCATGCAGCGCACTACAAGTACTCTAATATTAAATTTATCAGATAAACAATAACCATGAGGTAACATGTATGAACTAGGTAACAAAAAAAATTGAAGTAAATGACGGTTAATTAAGCAACTAAAACCAATTTGTATAAGATAATAATTTTATATATGTGTATAAACATATGAACTCATAACATAACCCAAATTCGTCAAATTTCTTTAACAATCAAGCTCAAGACTTCGAATTTACAAGCTTCTGTTGTTCAATTAAGTTGTTCTAAAACAGGTATCGTGTCTTGAAACATCATTTAATCCATTGTCACCAAATAATTTTCTAGGTTAAGTTTTGATGTAGACAAACCAAAATCAAGCAATAATCATCATCAATCTGCAAAATGAGTTACAAATATATGTGACTTGCTCATTTAGGACAGCAAAGTACAACCCACAACCCATCATTACAAATTATTCTACATGACAAATGCAAGTAAATAACACTAAATGGTCAAAAACACATTTACCTTTGTTTCCTATTGATCTCATGGTCAAAACAGTTTACACTAAATAGAATTCAAAACAAAATAACATAATAAGAAAACAAATCATTGGTTTCTCGTTGATTTCACACTCAAAACTTTTTCAACTTCATAAATGTTATTATAAATTTAAAAGAAAACGATATACATATTTACATCTGTGTCACCATTTCCTCTCACCGAAGTCACCTTTGTCCTTTCAAATCAGATGAACATTATTACTTCTTTGTCTATCATATACACGTCAAACAACTCTAAAACTACTATTCCAAAAGGGGATCTTCAGTTTTTAGCAAGTTCTCTAAAGAAGTTAAGTTATGTTTTGATATGCAGGCCTAATCGTTTTCATGCCGTTTCCTTTAATTATCCTAACCATCCAAAATGTTTATCCAACGAGGATTCAACCCCAAAGTTTTCCAAACCACCAACCAGTATATCAAGAGTTAATTACAAAAATGGTCCATGTGGTTGTCACTGATTTGCACTTTTAGTCCTTTAACTTCAAAATTACGAAAGTAGTCACTGTGGTTGTTATTTTGTTTCACTTTTGATCCTTTAAGCTAATTGATGTTAACTTTGACCGTTAGTCAAAGAACATTGTGGTCATTTTCCCACTTATCCTTGTAACCAAACAGTCCATTGCCTCTTTCCTACCCTTCTTTCTAATTTAACTTTAAAATTACATTTA
>JAUEJL010100772.1:0-13276 GCA_032274825.1 Drosophyllum lusitanicum
AATTCTACCAATTCTAATCCATAAATTGTGTTCTTTATCATCTATACAAGTTGTAGGAACAATTAGAAGCATCAAAATCAATCCATGTTGGTCAAATTCGGATTTGACCCAAACTTGACCTAAAAACCCCAAAAACTCAAGAACAAGGAAGAACATGGAGGAATACTTACAACTTGGATGAATAGATGATGAAGATGAAGTTAGGTACTGATTTAGAACACAAATTAGTTGCTGGAATCACCACTTGAACACTCTATCTTGATTTCCTTCTTCAAAGTGCAAGAACATGGAGTGTATGTGTGTTAGTATGTGTTTAAGTGTGTGTAACGTGGGTATGATAAGGGCTGGACCGACTTGTGGATTTAATTATCCACAAGTGGGGATTTTATTCTCCTTTTCAACTTACAACTCATCTCTCGTTTACCCGTTTCGACTAACGGAGATATTTTCGGAATCCTTACTCGAAACCGTTTAATATTTTATCATTTCTATCTATTTTTAATATTATTTTTATCATCTCATTTAATAACTATTTTAGTTATTTATACCAATAACTAACATATATATATATTTATTTTAATTTACTTAAATTATCTAACGTACCACTTTAGCGCTCGTTTATGCCCTTTTTGAGGATGTTACACCATTTATCGTCTCTGTACCCGCCCCGTTTATATCGATTTTCGGTTTTTGTCATCGTTTTCAATTTCTTTTTTACCATCCTTACTGTAGATGGAGTTTTTTTTCCAAGTGATCAGAAGGTTTAAAAAGCTCCTTATTAAACACATTCTAAAAGTTAAAACATGATTTACTTAACTAATAGAAAAACATAACTTTAAAATAAAACTAAAAACTAAAAAATAAATATGTGTTCTGTTGATTAAAAAAATACCGGTGTTACTATATAGCCCCCCTCTTCTCACAAACCTACATGTCAAATCAAGAATGTTATATTTTTAATAATGTTTTTTCATTCATATATGTCAAATCAAGGGGGACTATATAGATAATGAAGGAGAATATATAGAATTACCCAAAAAATACTGTAAGAATAACTAGTCAAAAGGTCGAGTAGAAATATCGAGAAGATCAAAAAAAGTTTATTTATTTATTTATATTATTAATAACTGATGAAATCCCAAACGCAAAGATTTATTCCTACAAATGTAAAACACATGCATCTTCCTTGCTCTCTTTGATCTCTCTCTCTCTCTCTCTCAAATCCAAATCCTTCACTCACACTTCCACCATAACACGCAAGTAATAAAATACAGTTTTAAGCTCCAATTACGCACTTGTTTTGTATCTTTTTCGTGTTTGGTTCGTCGTTTGATGTTAGTTCAACTGCAATCTGAGCACTTTCTCACATTAAACAAACCATTTTCGCCATCCATTGCTGTAACTTCTCGTGTGTCTTGGTGCTAAGTAACCAAATTCTCCCCGAGTATTTTATTAAAATGTTCTTTACTAGGGTGGGTGGTTTCTCGCCATTTTAGTTAATTATTTAATCAAACTCTTTACTTCCACCCTTTCAATCGAGATTTAGCCACTAACTAACAATTTCAACCCAATTTGATTATCTTTCCTCAATGGGTCATCGGCTAATCAAAATAAAGGTGGCATCTTTATTGATTTGAGGCAAGTTATCATGGATCTGGAAAATGGGTTTCATCAGAATCATCTAAAGGTGAGTTGGGTATGTTGTAATTTGTGTTTTTTTATTCTTGATTTTAGACAATACCCATTTGAAATTTGGGGGTTTTTCGTTTCCTGTGTTTACAGAAACAGTCATGGCGGACAGTTTTGACATTGGCTTACCAAAGTTTGGGTGTTGTTTATGGAGATTTAAGCACATCACCCTTATATGTTTTTAAAAGTACATTTGCAGAAGATATAGAGCATTCAGAGACTAATGAAGAAATATTTGGGGCCCTTTCGTTTATTTTCTGGACTCTTACTTTGGTCCCTTTGTTGAAATATGTGTTCATTGTGCTGAAAGCTGATGATAATGGTGAAGGAGGCACATTTGCGCTGTATTCTTTGCTTTGTAGACATGCTAGGGTGAGTTCATTGCCTAATTGTCAATTAGCTGATGAAGAACTGTCAAGCTATAAAAAAGATATACCTACAATAGCCCTGAGTTCTTTTGGGACAAGACTTAAATCTACTTTGGAGAAACATAGAGTTCTGCAGAGGTTTTTGCTTGTTTTGGCACTTGTTGGGGCTTGTATGGTCATCGGTGATGGTGTTCTAACTCCTGCCCTTTCAGGTTTGTTACTTATATAACTTTTGGTTGATTGGTGCATGTTAAATTTTTTAGGAGATTTTGACTGATTTATCAAACATCACTTCATTTTCTGGTTTTCCCCAATAAAGATGGGTTTTTAAAGCGGATGTTAGGTTGTTTTTGGTGACAATTTATTTCATTCACATCGAGTTATGAGTTAATCTTATGGGGTTTTATCGGAATCCAAGGATAATAATAATAATATCTGATTTTGGTGAGAATTCTTCGACTTCTATTTGGGGGCTTGGGGCTCTTCATAATTTTCTTTACTGGTGTTTGTGATTTTTCGTAGTTTTTTATTTATATAAAGTGCTTATTTATTGTTTTTGGATGGAAAACAGCAATTGCTTATATTGAAAGAGCTTAAAAATAAGTTTAAGCTGAAAATATGCAAGAAAAAAAATACCATCTTTGTTTCCTTTACTTGCTGGATCGATTGATTATTGTGATGATTTTGCAGTATTTTCAGCAGTATCTGGTGTGGAACTTCAAATGGCCAAAGAACATCACAAATGTAAGATAACCTTATTTTTCATAGATTAAACTATATCAGCAATATTGTTGTCATGTTAATGAAATTGGGTAGTCTGTTGATCTATCATTAGCATAATCTTGTGTGCTAAGTTCCTATAACAAGTTGTCTTTAGTTTGTGGCTTTTAGCATGAGGTGAGTGTTATGATATTCTTCCGGTTAAAAATTCCCCGTTCCCAAAAGATTGTGAATGCAACAAGTTAAAAAACCGAATAAAAATTAGCTTAGTCGGCAAAAATTCCCTGATAATAAAAACTCACGTGAGTGAAAACAAGTTTAAGCGTCCAATCATAGTCGATATACTTTTAGCTTATGTTCCTATTATCTGGGAAGAAAGCAAGAAATCCTACGTTGGAATTGGATATTTTTACCCATGACAAGTTCTTAAAACATTGGGGATCTCTCATATTCATCGGCATAATTTACTGTTGGTTTCAAGAACTTGTCAAATGGTAATTGCAAAGAATATGTAATGTTAATATAGTAATTAGTTTGTAGTTATTGATGACCAATTAGTTTCCACAAAAGTGTGTGCCTTTGGAATGCTTAAGGAATAGGAAATGATGTGCTTTTCATAAAAAACAACACATTTTATTATGTCAATCAGTACGAGATTATCCACAGTTTAACCAAGTTAGGGATTGCTTGGACGTGCGATTTTGACATTAATTATTTTAACTCGAATAATCAGAATCAGATAATGAATTAAATAAATTAGAGCATAGGTAGGTGATTTTATATTTATCTTGATGATCATTTTTCTTGCAACAACTTCTTAGAGGGTTTTTGGGATTGTATTTGCACAATAGATTATGCCTTTGCAAGACGGCGTTTTTAAAAACCAGGTCTCAACTTACTTCATCAAAATTGTTTCTCTCTATATGAAAACGCAAATAATCACTCTTTAGATTGATAGTCCAACACTTTTTCTGATGGTTTGCGTTTTTCACTAACACAATAATCAGATGCTCACCCTCCCTCGAAATACAATCCTAAAGACCCTCCCACTTCTCCAAAAACTGATTGTTACAACTTCAAATTGCAATAATCAGTTGAAAAGACTTGCAGACGCCAAAAATCTCATTTTGAAGAATTTCTTTGCCTAGTGACATAACTTAAGTAATGGATCACACATCATCTACCACTAGAATGAGTTCCATCTACTTCAAAAGGTTATTCATGGTTATGGAAGCAACAGTCATCTCTCCATCATCCTAAAAAGAAGCACATTATTGATTTTTAATCTTGCATATGCAATGGTTACTAGTAGTTACATGCTGATGTTAACCATCGCACAAGTTGGGGGACCCACACTCGATCACATGATTGCATTTATGTGTAATTAGTAAAGAATATTAATAAAAGGAATTGATTTACTGTTTCAGATGTGGAAGTCCCGGTTGCATGTGCCATACTGATAGCATTGTTTGCTCTACAACATTATGGCACCCACAGGGTCGGGCACTTGTTTGCTCCTGTGGTTATATTGTGGCTTTTGTGCATCAGCTCTATCGGCTTATACAATATTATTCACTGGAACCCTCTCATCTACAAAGCACTCTCTCCCGTTTACATGTATAAATTTCTCAAGAAAACTCAAACTGGAGGCTGGAAATCTTTAGGGGGCATCTTATTATGCATTACAGGCAAGTACTTCTAAGTTCTAACTTTCTTACATGACATTTATAAATCATTATTATTGTACAATTGTTAGTTTTCTTAAAAAAAAAGGCGTTTTTACATATGTACACCAGGCTCGGAAGCTATGTTTGCTGATCTTGGACACTTTTCCCAGTTGTCTATCCAGATAGCTTTTACATCATTCGTTTATCCATCCTTGATTCTTGCATACATGGGCCAAGCTGCTTATTTATCCCAGCATCACGTTATTGATAACGAGTATCGGATTGGATTCTACATATCCGTTCCCGGTAAGTTTCTTTTTTACTTTGATATTCCAAAATCGAAACTTTACAAGGTTTAATCATATTTGGTTATGTTCTAAATTGCCCTTTGTTTAGAGAAATTGAGAGTTCCGGTGCTGTTGATAGCTATACTTGCAGCAGTTGTCGGAAGCCAAGCCATAATTACGGGGTCATTTTCAATTATAAAACAATGTTCTTCTCTTGGATGCTTCCCGAGGGTCAAAATAGTTCATACGTCTTCCAAATTTCACGGGCAGATTTATATCCCCGAGATCAACTGGATCCTGATGATGTTATGCCTAGCTGTGACCATCGGGTTTAGAGATACTAAACGTATGGGTAATGCTTCAGGTATGGCCAACACTTGGTAGATACTGTTTTGTCAACCTGTAGTTAGTACCCTTTTAATTTTGTTGTATCTTGATCAGGTTTGGCGGTTATTACAGTTATGTTGGTTACTACATGTTTGATGTCTCTTGTTATTGTCCTATGTTGGCACCAAAGCGTTTTTCTTGCAATCGGGTTTGTGGTGTTTTTCGGGACGATTGAAGCACTGTATTTCTCGGCTTCTCTCATCAAGTTTCTTGAAGGGGCATGGGTGCCTATAGTGCTCTCGCTCATCTTCATGCTCGTGATGTACGTGTGGCACTATGGTACGCTTAAAAAGTATGAATTTGATGTCCAAAATAAGGTATCGGTTGACTGGCTACTGGGCCTAGGCCCAACCCTTGGGATAGTCCGTGTTCGAGGAATCGGGCTTGTTCATACCGAGCTTGTTTCAGGGATCCCTGCAATCTTTTCCCACTTTGTGACAAACCTCCCTGCTTTCCACCAAGTGCTGATTTTCCTTTGTGTGAAATCAGTCCCTATCCCACATGTGAGACACGAAGAGCGGTTTCTGGTGGGCCATATAGGGCCACGAGAATACCGAGTTTATCGATGCATAGTCAGGTACGGTTATCGTGACGTTCACAAGGACGACGTGGAGTTTGAAAAGGATTTGGTCTGTAGTGTAGCCGAGTTTATCAGGAAGCAAAAAGACAGTTCTACCCCTGACGTGGACAATGATAATGAGATCATGACGGTTGTGGGAACGCCTTCCACACACGTAGAAGGCATTCAAATGCGCATGGACGGGGAAGACAGGCCTGGTGTGCCTGAAGTTCAAGAAATTCGGGACTCTCCTGCGAACCAAGTGAAGAAAAGGGTGAGGTTCGTGGTACCGGAGAGCCCAAAGATCGACGAGAGTTCACGGGCTGAGTTACGCGACCTAATGGAGGCTAGGGAGGCTGGGGTAGCTTACATTTTAGGACACTCGTATGTTAAAGCGAAACAAGGGTCGGGTTTGGTTAAAAAGATTGTTATAAATCTAGGTTATGAGTTCTTGAGAAGAAATAGCAGGCCCTCGACAGACTCGTTAACTGTACCTCATGCTTCGACGCTGGAGGTGGGAATGGTGTATCATGTGTGAAGTGAAAATATCAACTGTTTTTGTAAATGTTTTTGTTTATTTTTGTAGTAGATATATGAAAGGTCACCGTGATGATGGTGGTGGCCGGATCAAAAGATATCCAGCCATGGCATCTTGTGGTGGTGGTCGCCGGCAGCAGTTAGCGGTTTTTGCAACTTTGAAAGATGACAATAGCAGATAAAAGTAGGTATATACTTTGTATTTGGTTTTCATTAAATTTTCAGGATTAAGGAAGTGATAAATATAGTGATTAGTCCAGGGTTGTCAGAGACTCCATGAATCACTTAGTTAAATAATAGGTGTCAGAGTTACACATCATAAATTTGAATATCAACCAGGCCGGCCGGCTCAAAGGGTGGGCAACCTGGACTTTATGCCTAGGCAGTAAACGACCTACGAAGAATGTACGTGTTGGAAAGGGGGTCAATTATTTTTGTGTGTGTATATATATATATATATATATATATATATACACTTCCTATTTGATTTACTAACTTTGCCATTTCATCCAGCCATTTAGATCACTTCATCTCCCCTTTTGACTTGCATCTACCTTTGATCCACTGAAATATATAACAAGGGCCGAGTAGAGTTGAACCAAATTAATTTCCGGTCTTCCCTTTGAAAATTATTTTGTTACGAATTTTCCATATGGAATCATAAGCCATTGTGCGTTAATCTCCCAAACACTATATTGCCTACTTGACAATGATCGAACTCGGTTTCGCATTACAAAATTGCTTACCCCACCCTTAACTTCAAAAATATCTGCCTCGTACAACTCAGCTACCTTCCTGCATTCGATCAGCGCATGTGTCACAGTTTCAGACGCAGATCATAGTTTACTTCTGTTCCTCTCTCATCAAGGCTTGTTAAAACTGGTAATCTATCACGAGAAGCCATTCGTCTTTTTTTTTTAACCAACAATGTACGACCGGTTCTAAGGTTCAAATCTCCGATCATGTTTCTCACTTGCTTTACCAAGTATCCGTTGCACGTGTTGGTTGAATGGGTTTAGACCATGGGTTTAATGCTACGGGTCGACCCATCCATAACTTGGAGTGTTGTCCAAGTTACATGTTTATCTGCCGGAAAGTTTCCTATTTTTATGGTTATGATAGAATAGGAATTGTAATCCAATACGTCTTCTTAGTCTATATATATGATACCGATGTATAGATTCAATAGGACAATTTGATAGAGTTTTGTGATACCGAATTTCTCTAATATTAATCAACGCGTTTTGGTTTGGTTATTTGTTCGTGTTATTGCTCAATGTTTCAGCACGAGCCAAATTGCCAAGACGGGCCATGTATTTAATGTGTTTTGTTGCAGCTAAACTTGGTTCAGCGTGTAATATAGTTCTTGAGCTTCAGCATCCACCCTTGACCCTTCCTCTAGTTGATCTAAATATTCCTTCTGTGGTCACAGAGAAAACTCTCGGGTAAGTATCTTTCAAGCAATTATTCCTTGTTGGAGGAATGAGTTTGAAACAGGGTTAAGAATAACAATAAATTCTTGGATAATTTCGTAGATCGTGTTTAATACATTTTCCGTAATCTGTAATTCGACCCTTATGCCTGAGGTATCACAAATTTAGATATAGGATAATCCAAGAAACTTGATTTGAATTACATGCTTAATTCAAATCCAAACACATAATATCTTTGCTTTGAATTTCGTTTGTTAGAGACTATTTCAGCATAATATCGACTAGGAAATCGTATATCCTTCGTTTTCTCGTTTTCGTGTTTTTCCGTGAAAATACCAAAAGCCGGGAAGCCTATTTACAGGCGTGAAAACCGGCGGTTACCCCGCCAAGGGGCGATGCCCCTTGGAACTCCACCAAAGGCCAGCCCCCGGACCCCCGTATTCCTGATACCAACTTAGTTTATTCGAGTGTGCACTCTGCATCTCCAAACCCGAATTATAACCAAGTCTAGAATCGGCTAGTCTCAAGTCAATCCCGATTATACTAAATGACTTGATAACACTAAAATCACCAACATTCCCGGGCCACAATTCATACAAAAAACGAGTAGATAATTCATATATTACCAACTTTAACTTTGAAAAAAGACAATAAAGATATACCACATGATTTGATTTCTTTTCTGGCTTTAATGATACCCGGCCCATATCCAATATGATCCCCATCAAGCCCACTGGAGAACCCATAAAGCTAGCTCCCCTTTCCATTGGTTAGTGAAATTGAGTTTATGCAAAACTGATCGATAGAATTATTGGTTTGGGTTTCCATGATTCATATTCGAAATCTTTTAGATATAAGAAGATTGAAGGTTTCTGTAAGTCTGCTCCTAATATTCGATCGGTGACTCATGGATACTATTAATATGTCTGTTAAAGGCAAATGGTGCATTTTCCGAGACTTAGGGGTTCATGTCGAAACCTCCATCGAACCTTTCTGCGGTTACTTGGACTATTTCCTGTCAAAAAGGCATTCCTTTTCATAATAAAAATGATATATCCTCCTACATTTTACTCCTACCTACTCACCTCAAGGTATTCAAATATTATTTTGGTAAACACTCTCACTGTTTTATGGTTAGGAGCAAACTTTTGTTTTACTCTATACAGTGTATACTAAAATGGGTCTATCATTTTTGTCTTGGCTCTTTGTGTTTATCTCTTGTACTCCATATTTATGTAAAACAAACTGTAGCATGGTCACATAGCAGGAGGTTAAAAGAGCCTAGCTAATTGTTTTCCAGGTTTCTTAACATGTTAGGTAGCTCAGTTCAAGGAAACTAGAATTTACATACTTGGAGATTGTTATAAGTTATGAAATGTTAGTGTAGGATGATTTTGGTTTGTGAAGATAACTTTTGATTTGGGATGTTTACTTTGTAAGATATAATATCATTGTATTTAGATAGTCCCTACCATTTTCATGATTATACAATCTTTTTCGAGGTCTCGTGTAGGACATCATAAAACTCAGGACCGAACCTGAGTATGTCTACTAAGCAACAAAGATACAACAATAAATAAATTTCAAGTTTTTACCCTATTTTTAAGACAATATGTAATTAAGGTTGTTTATGTAGTAGTTTTAAGCAAGAAATTTATATTCGTTTTTGCTTTTATGTTGGATAGGAATATTGTTGTTGTGAAAGCAAAGTTTTAGATAGAAGATTCTACAAGAGACGAAAATACGAGATGAAAATGTGACAAAATGAAACATGCAACGTTGTATGGGGCCCAATTAGGAGATAGGATAGGGACGAAGCCCAATTCCGTTAAACTCATACGTTTCATACGCACTATCAGTGCAAACGAGTCGAGCTGAGCTCCAGCTCGACATGACTCGAGCTCAACTCAAGTACTTGAGGCTAACCTCGAGCTTGGTCCGATAGCTCGATGAGGATTTAGGATTCGCTAGAGCTCAACTCAAAAAAGTCGAATATTTATTATAAACAATTTTAGATAATCTAACTTATTCCAAATCTATGAAAAGTTATATTAAATAACAAAAATAATTTTAAATGTTTATAAAAATTCTGACAAAACCTGAACATAAGTTAAATTTTAACTTTATATTAGTGAGCTGTGTTCAATAAAGTCCATTTAAAAAACATAGTCCTGAAATTTTAATATTCAATCACAGATGATTTAGTATGCTATCACATGTGATTTGTAAAAGCATCACATGTGAATTAAGAAAAATTACAAAAATGTCACTCCGTCCAAATTTTTAAAATTTAATATGGACCATTGATGACAATGATTCAAAGGCTAAAATTAGTCCCTTAAGACTACGAATTAATTATGGACTATATTGAACATTCTTCTTATATTAGTAACTCAATAAATTTAATCAATAATAACATTTTTAATTATTATTTTATGTATATTTATGTACACATTTATATATTACTTGCATGATACCCGCGCAATACGGCGACAATGAATAATTAATACTCGTTAACATATCCGTTTTCAAGACATAGAAAGTATATTATTTATGTAATACGGTGACAACAAATAATTTTCGTTTGATAACAAAAGGTTATGAAAATGTTTTTTTAATAATTAAGTTAATTTGTATTGGCTTTGACTTTCAAAAAAATTGTATTGACTTTGATTTTCTTACATATGTAAAGTTTAGTTATTAAAATGAAATATAAGAATCTTATTAATTATATCTAATAGTTACTCAATTTAGTTTATATGAGGGGTAATTTAGTAATTTTAAAACACTTAAAATTTAAGAGTTTAAACAAAAGACCTAAATGTTTTATAATATAGTATAGATACCTTTCGATCTGATCCTAGAAATAACCATATTTCAAATTTTAGTTCGAAAAAAAAAGCTTTAAAAGTAATGGATTTTTCGAGGTCTTGTAAAAATAAAAACGATTCTACATAAAATTTCGATTTTTATAACCCTATTACTCTTGACGTTAGTACGTCATGAAAACCGCAATGGTTTATATTTAGCACATGGTCTATAGAAGTATCTATCTTTTTAAGTGCCTTAAGTATCATGTAATTATGACAAAATATTGTGGACCATTGTTAATAGCCTTAAATGGTTGTTACAGTAAATGCGAGTAAATTTCTTACCTTACCCTTAAAGAATCTTAGAAAAGAAAATTTTGATATTGAATCTTCTCATTTAATATTTATCATCTTAGTTACTAAATTAAAAAAAGTGTTAAAATTGATAGTGAAAATTATTAAAAATTAATGAATTTCATGTATAATCTTTTATAAGTAAGAAGATAGAAGTATAAATATTTAAAAACATGAAATATAATTTTCCTCAAAAAAAAAAAAAAAAAAAAACCTTTATGAGATTTTAATAGAGGTGTCGGTTACATCATGCATAACCTATAATAACTTCCATATCCTTTAATATCTTGCAAATATATTAATTGATTTTGATTTATAACTTCTACACGATTTTTCTTATCATGTTAACCAATCATTCTTTTTTAACAATTTACGAAGATGTAAACAGATTTAAATTCGAGCTATAAGTAATATTAATGATCGTTTATGATGGTTATTAAATGATGAAAAGTTATATTAAAAGGTAGATTATGAAAATACAATGAATTTTATCTTAGGTATTATTGTATACAACAAAAAAAAATTCTTACTCAGCTTTCATAATTCTTCCATTATATGCAAACAATTTTTTTATACATATCTTTTCAGTTACCATTGTATAAAACGACTTGTATACAATGAGATGACTATGAAAATTGATTGTATTGTCTTTTATAATAAAAAAATTCATTTTATACAATAGTTTTTAAGACAAAATTCGTTATATTTTCGTGCATTTACCCTTATAAAGAACATTATGCCTAGCAGTATTAAGGGGTGATTAAGATGTTCATTTTTTTATGATATTGAGTGTTCAAGTCCAGTCATAAAAGTCGGTGTATATTAAGTAGGTATGTATTTGTTAGCCCTTTAAAAAGTGAGAAAATATAGCGAATACAATATTCTTTTATAAAAATGAAAAAGATCAACTTATTTGTGTTAAAAACAAATATAACAGTTTTTGCTTTAGTTATTATTCGAAACTGACTATATATAATCATAACCATGAATGTTAGTATAGACCTTTTTTTATTTAATAAGTATCATTGTTGGTGAATGTATTTGTTATGATTAGAGAATGAGTAGTGCATATGCTTAAGTATTAATGTTTTACTTACATATCAATGTCATATCCGTAACACTCCTTACTTTCCCATGTTCAAGCCAATGATTTTCAAATAATACCCATGTTTCACATACTTAAAGAATTTTCTAAAAAAAATTCTCTCTCATATCTCAACTTTTATCTCTTTCTCTCTCCTCTCTCTCTTTCGACGTAGGAATGCAGAAAGACATGGGACTTTTCGGTACTTAAAAAGGGGGATTGTGTTGCTTCAAGCGTTACATCTGCGGTACCGATAGGAGTAGAGAGAGAGAGACAGGGTACTCCGTATGCTCTTAGAGCATTTATAATGGTTTGGGGTGAAAGCCTAAACGCCGTGGGCTCTACCACGTAGTGGTGAATAAGGGTGCCACTACAAGTGAAGAATGAGAAGAGGGTGGGGAGGATGAAAGGTGAGGTTGGGGGTGGAGAAGAGTGGACCCAAGATCTCTCCATCTCTCTTTATTTCTTTTTTATTTTTTAATTGATTAATTGAGATATTAGGTGAATCCTAAAATTTGATATAATGATGCCGAGTAGTGATAGTGAAAAGCTGACTTAACGATATAGTAGATGTTACAGGGTGTGATGATTAAGGTGCTCTTAGTGTACACAAAAAAAACATTGGAATTATGATAAAGAGGTATCAAGAGAATCAAGTTGAGAATGACTATCATTAAAAAAGGTTATTCTGTTTTCACTAATGCTGGGAGTAATTGACTCGTATCTTTCCACGAGTCACCATAAAACTAAGAACTTAAGGTAACATGAAATGTGTTCAATACAAGTTTCCTCTTTATGTATGTATAGAATTTGAGTTACATGTGTGTGTGAATTGACTATAACTCTATAACAATACGTGAATAAAATATGATCAAGACTACCCGCACATCTTATGTGCGAATAAAAGGAAGCGAGCGGCTCTTCGGCTAGTAGACGGTCGCTATGTTGTGAACTTGTTTTTGGCATTTTCAATTGATCGATATATCGGTATAAGCATATTTTTATAGTTGCAAACGGTATAATCGGATGTTTTAAAAATCACAATAGTTAATAAAAAAATGCAATTTTTCATCCTATTAGCTCATATGAGGCACTAGGTGACTAAACCTTCACTTGATTTGTTTTTCAAGTTAAAAAAAATATATTTCCTCATACAAAATTTTTAGAGGTGTTTGGAATTGTGATTTGAAAATAGATTATGCGTTTTTAGTAATCAGAATCTGATAATCAGATGTAACAGAACATGTAACAGCCGTGGTTTTCAAAAATTGAGATTTACAAAAACTTTTTCTACTCAATCAGATTCGTACAATCATCGTATTTCTCACACACTGTAATCGGTTTCCCGACCGCTATTTCAATCTCTAAAGCATGTTCTAAA
>JAUEJL010100783.1:0-13275 GCA_032274825.1 Drosophyllum lusitanicum
TAATATTTAACCTATCATCTATACATATCTATGGTTTGTCTCATCAAATCTAACTTTTCTGAACATAGGACTAACAGTAAGGATCCAATAGAAACAGTCTTAAAATATGTAACGTTAGAAACACTGCATCTATTATAAATTTAGTGCAAAAACTTGAATGACAGTCATTTGACAATTGTAAAATATGATTTTCCTTTCAATATGCCATTTTTATTAAATCAATATGTTTTATAGGAGAAAAAAATAGATGAAGGAAAATATAGTGCATTCATAAATTGTTGCACCTGATGCACCATTTTTGTGAAATAACGAAATAAATATGGTTCTTAAAGGAAGGAAGCTAAGCATCAGTTTTCTACACATATTTGGTTGTCAATGTTTCATACTCAACCAGAAGGATTAATTACAGAAGTTTGCACCTAAAGCGGATGAAGGAGTGTTTGTAGGGTACTCTGTGATTTCCAAATCTTATAGAGTGTAAACCTCAGAACAAAAGTCATAGAAGAATCAATCAATGTAAGTTTTAATGAAAACGACTTTGTTGCTTCTTGTTCTTCTAATCATATTTCAGGTGAAGAATTCAATGATCTCATGCAAACTGGAGAAATAATTCGGGAGCATGCAGATCCCTCTCCACCAACTGCTGAAGATGACGTAGATGAACCTGTTTTGAACCAAACCTTTAACTATGCACAACCAATCTCATCCAATCCTATCACTCTACTGAATAATGTGAAAAATGACTCAACATCATTATATTCTAATTCCATTTCAAGCATTCCTTCTTTAGTAGAGATGCCCACAGATTGTGACCATGAAGTTACCTAAAATGAAACGACTTTAACAGCTGATAGTCATCAAATAACTCAACTCCCCAAATCCAAATTAATCCTAACTCTCCAAATATCCAAAAAGCCTTTAAAGACTATAGAGATCATCCACATAATCTGGTCATAGGCAACATAGAGGATCTAGTTAGAACAAGATCAAAAGCTTGCAACATCTGTTTCTATTCTGGATTTGTCTCAATGATTGAACCAAAGAAGGTAGATGAAGCCCTTAGTGATCCCCACTGGGTAGGGGTGAGCATGGTACCGGAACCGGTTTTACCGAATACCAAATTTGGTTTAAAGACGGTACCGAATACGGTACCGAGTATTCATACTACGGTACCGGTACCTATTTTACCTAGTTTTTTCGGTACTAGTCCCGAATACCGAATCCCGAATACCGATTTAGCAATATTTCAAGTACCGAGTACCGGACCGAAAGCTCTAACTCGGTACCGGTTCCGGTACGGTGCCGGTACGGTTCGGTATTTTCGGTACTTATGCTCACCCCTACCACTGGGTAAATGCCATGCAAGAGGAGCTGGCAGAATTTAAAAGAAATAATGTATGCACTTTAGTACCTAGACCAAAAGATAAATCCATCATTGGAACCAAGTCGGTGTTTAGAAACAAGTTGGATGAACAAGGGCTAATCATCATAAACAAGGCAAGGCTTGTTGCTCAGGGGTATTGACAAGAAGAAGGTATTGATTTTGCTGAAACCTTTGCCCCTGTTGCAAGACTTGAAGCTATAAGACTTTTTTTATCCTATGCTGCCTTTAAAATTTTCAAAGTGTTTCAAATGGATGTAAAGAGTGCTTTCTTGAATGGAGAACTGAAAGAAGAGGTGTATGTCAAACAAGCTCCTAGTTTTGAGGATCCTAGCTTACCTGATCATGTTTACTTTCTCAACAAAGCTTTATATGGTCTTAAGCAAGCTCCATATGATACCCTCTATTCTTTTCTTACTAACAAATGTTTTAAAAGAGGATGTATTAATAGCACTTTGTTTATCTTAAAGTATAAAGGAGAAGTGATACTTGTGTAGATATATGTAGATGATATAATATTTGGGTCTACTAATTTGGAACTATGTAAAAAGTTTTCCACACTCATGTATGATAACTATCAAATGAGCATGATGGGTGAATTAAACTATTTTCTTGGTTTACAAATTAAACAATAGGTTGATGGAATTTTCATTCATCAAATAAAGTATGTCAAAGATTTACTCAAAAGATTTGATTTTGAAAGTTGTTTTTCAATGAAAACACCTATGTCAACTGCCTTTAAGTTAGGAAATGACACTGATGGCAAAACAGTGAACATTATTGCTTATAGAGGCATGATTGGGTCACTTTTATACCTCATTGCAAGTAGACCAGATATAATATTCTCAACATGTCTTTGTGCAAGATATCAAACAGATCCAAAAGAGTCTCATATTGCTGCTGTTAAAAGAATATTCAAGTATCTCAAAGGAACTCATAATTTGGGACTTTGGTAGCCAAAGACTCAGATTTCGAGTTAGTTGGAAATTTTGACTCTGATTTTGCATGATGCACATTATATAGAAAAAGTACTTCAGGAGGATGTCAACTTCTAGGAGGAAGACTTGTTAGTTGGTCAAGCAAGAAACAGAATTCAGTATCAACTTCTACTGCTAAAGCAGAATACATTGCTGCTGGTAGCTGTTGTGCTCAACTCTTTTGGTTGCAAAACCAACTTCTTGATTATGATGTGAAGTTTGAGAACACTCCCATTCTATGTGACAATACAAGTTCCATCTCCATTTCAATCAATCTGGTAATGCACTCAAAGACCAAACATATTGAAATCAGACATCATTTTCTAAGAGATAATATGGAGAAGAAGAAAGTCTCCATGCATTACATCACACTGATTTTCAACTGGCAGATCTGTTTACCAAATCTTTGGATGAATCAAGGTTTAACTTCCTAATATCCAAACTAGGTATGCTTAATTTATAGCCTAGATGTATGTTTGTTTGTTTCTAAATCATTGTTAGCTTGACTGTGTGTGTTGTATGTGATGTATTACTTATCTAATCATCTTTAAGTCTTTCTACTCATGAAAAAGCTAAGTCTGTTTTCTAAGCTGATACCCTTTAACTGATCAAAACACTCAGTTGATCATGCTCAGCTAAGGAAAAAATGCTCAGCTAAGTGAATCATCAGCTGATGCTTTTGAGTTCTAAACACTATCTTTTTTATCAACTAATGCTTTCATTCTATCAGCTGATGCCTCTCAACTAATGCTTTTACTCACTCAACTGATACTTCAACACTTGTCAACTGTTTTTCCTTAGTTAATGCTTTAACCTTAGTCATTTACTCCGTCTCAGTTCTTTGTCCGTTAGCTATTTAATATGTTTTCCGTTAGTTATTTAACAGTTTCTGTTCATTAATAGCCTTAAATGCCTCTTTCCCTCTTCCTTCAAAAACACTTGTTCGAATTCTCAAATTATCTCTCTTTCAAACTCGTACCCTAAACCATTCTCTGCAACTCAATTGTTCGTCTTCTTCGCCATGGCTACTTACATTCACGATCCTGATGTTACTCCCTGCGAAAATGTCGCACCTAATACAAGTATGAACATCGCTCCAAATAACATTCTGATTTGTTCCACCATACCTGCTTCAAGTGAAAACCAAGGTTACGAACCTATGGTACAGTTCATCGTCTCCCATCTGTTGTTCAATTGCCTTACAGCCGACCCTCATTATATATACCCTAATCTTATTGGTGAACTTTGGTACTCAACAACCTATAATGCCAATACCCAAACCATTTCCTCTACACTTGCTCGTGGTGCTCATCTCTTTGACATCACTGTTGACACTCTTCGGCAAGCCTTAAACATCCTAAACTTTGCTCCATACACTCCCTTCCCAACCAAAACCCAAATACAAACCATACTTTCAGCAATAGGTTACAATGAACCTATTGTCCATGGTCAAGTTAAAGTTTCTGCTCTTGCTCACCCGTGGAAATATCTTGCAAATGTTATCATTCGGTGCTTTGGTAATAAATCTTGTAGCCATCGTCTCATAAACCAAAGTGAGCTAATGATAATGTATGCACATGTGTTTGGTATAAATCTGGATTTTGCTCAAGTCATTTTCTCAGACCTTGTTGACAAAATCACTCAAAGCACAAATAAAAAGTCAACTAGGTTTCAAGTACCTTATATAAGATTTTTAAGTCTGCTCACCATGGACCACTTGAGTGAGGCCTATTATGTCAATATGAATGAACATCTTGAGTCCATCCCTGTTCCTGCCATGGGAGAAAAAGCGTTCTATTTTCTAAAAGCAGAAAGGGGCCCTGCCATAAGCCCTCAAATGCAAGATGTTATAGATATGGTGGCTGAGATGAACCAGACTGATGATGAAGGTGAGGGAGATGGTGAAAATGTTAAAAGTGGTGCTGATAATGATGATGAAAGTGATGGTGATGGTGGAAGTAAAAATGATGATGATGGTGGTGATAATGATGAATCTGGTGGTGCTGGTGTGAAAATTGGTGATGAGAATGAAGGTGCAAGTTATGTGGTTGATAGTCTTAGTGGTGACCTTGATGAAGGTTTCAATTTTTCTCCTGCAAGTCTAATGGTTCAAAGTCCTCTTGGTAATACACAAACTGAAAAAGAAGTGTCTGATCAACTTCAAAGGCTGGTAGACCAAAGTAAACATCTCCAGTCTTAAGGTATGGATAGTTTGGAATCATCTTATGAGGATATTCAAATGGTTGTCCCTACCTTTGATAGCCTATCGTCATCCCCTGTTGCAACATCCCCACAACAGCCAAGCTCTAGTGAACCTCCAATTGTTCCTAGTTCTACTCCTATCGAAACCCATATAAGTAGAAGATCAGATGAGCATATGCCATCTTCACATGTCCCAGAGGTTGTGACATCCACACCTTAGACCTTAGCTCCATTAAATCCTCCTTATGTTGAAGAGGAGCAAATGGTAGCTACCAACCCTAAGCCAGTAGGTGTATCCTCCCAACAGGATACATATGTATAAATGGGATTTTCACTATCTGGTTCACCCTCTCAAAAGGGTGAAACCATTGAAAGACAGACCTTCTCCCAAGGTCATACTGTGTCTTTACTCCCACCGAGTCTACCTAGTCCCTCCTTGTCCTCACAACAGGGCATGGTTGTAACAAGGGAAACCCAAGTGAGTGCGTCCCACACTCAGTTCACAACACTTGTGCACACTATTGATTCTATTCTTACACATATTAGTGTACAACCTGTCAATGTTAGTGGTATAAACCAACCACTGATACAGGGCTCTACCTCTGTTCCCAATGAATTTGAGCTTAAATACCAAAGCTTAGAAGAGGGATCCCACACCATACCCATTATTGCATAACTCCCTTCTATTTCTCAACCTCAACCATCCACTTCTACCAACCAGACATCTCAAGCCAATTCCTTCAAACCTTACTCTCTATAAACCAAAAACTAGATACCTTAACCTAAAACTTCACCAATTTCCAAACCCAAACAGAAACTCGTTTATCCATTCTGACAAAGGGAATTGAGACAATCAAAACTTCCACTTCCCAACCCCAACACACCCCTGCACCCTTATCTCAAACTGAATTTACCCCACTCCTTACCAAATTAGATCAACTTCTTGCCCAAAGACAAACCACTACTGTCCCTACACCAGTCTAACCCCAATCTACCCTCAATTCACTAAACTAAACCATCTCAGACCTTATAACCAACCTCCAAACACTTAAACCCATAAACCCAAACATCTTAGTGGATGTACCTAATCAATTACATTTGGTACCCACTCTTCTTAAAACCCTCCTTGATGAGCTACAAAGTTTATCTTCCCAACCCCAATCTACCAACTCATCTTACCTTATGGAAAGCTGTAAATGATCTCAAGGATGAAATAAAACTTTCCTAAAGAACCTCCACTCCCTCCAACTAGTCACTACCCATACCAAACCCTATAACCCATTTAACCAACCTCACATGCCTATATTTACCAAACCTACTTCAATCCCTAGCCCTTCAACCTCTATACCAACCTCTAGCCCTACTCCCACACCTAAAACTACCACAACCTCTACCACTAGAGACTCTGGTGCTAAAACCAAGCACTCTGAATGTAATGCCCCAATTTAATAAAACTGATATTTGCAGTAAAACCACATCTGAACATTCACCTCTGAAAGTTTTTCATAAAAGCGGAAGCGTAAACTATTCAAAAATCTGCTTTATTAAAAGATACTCACATATGTACTAACACAAGTTTAAAACCAAAACTTGTCATCTACATACCAGGCGTTAATTGTTTCTAAAAAGTTTATCAAAATGTAGTCAAACCGGAGCTTTGCCCTTGTCTTTGCTGTGCCCTTCAAAACATAAGAAATAAAATCTGATAAGCTGCGAGAGCTTAGTGAGTAAACCAAACTATCAATCATATAAACCCATGTAGAATATCACATATAGGCAACACATAATGATAACCTTCCGGCCACTGGTTTTAGACCCAGGGCAACAAACTAAGCCACAGTACTTTACTATTTCTGAACCACTACTGCACATAGCAGTATGCTGAATAACACATATGATAAATACATACAAGTATTCCATGTAATAACACACATGCTGCACATATGAAAAATAGTCTAGAAGACTCACCTCATAATTGTTTTAAACGTAATAACGTAAGATAATGCGTTTGGTATCCGAACACGATCCTACACACATAATATAACAATATATAAATAAAAACACATTTCTGATCTGAACGGAAGACTACACGGTCCGTGTAAGACTACACGGGCCGTGTACCCTATGTTCTACACGTCCAACATACAAGCACCACATAAGTCGGATCCAACAAACCTACACGGGCCGTGTAACCCTTACACGGGCCGCGTACCCCATATGCTACACGACCATATATACAAACATGGCCTTATGACCGCCACTAACTCTAAACGGGCCGTGTAATCCTACACGGGCCATGTATATCTCATCCGACTTACATACACGGGCCGTGTAAGGCTACACGGGCCGTGTCCCCCCTGTCCGACTTACAGTTCAGACTCTACACAGATGTTGATTTCGGGTCAAAACACCCCAAAACTCATTCTAATCAATTTTTAACTTCTTGGGGGTGTTTTCCAACATCCCTAACATTCTAAAACACTTATAACACATAAAAACATGCTTTGATTATTAAATTCATCATTTGACCCATTTGAAGCTTGAAAACCATAAACCAATCTTAGGTCATTGTTTCTTTGAAGAAGATGATGATCATAGCAACTTGATACCACTGATTCTTTACCAAAAATTGCAGCAAAGAATTTGCAACTGAGTTGATATTCACGTGTGTGTATGTAGGTTGTGTTTGTGATGGTTGCAAGTCAAAGAAAGCTCCCATATATATATATATATATATATATGTATATCCATATCTTTTGTACATAGACACTAATGGTCCCTTGACTTATTTCTTTATATTCTGACGGTTTTGGCCCCTTTAGTTTTTAATCACATCTTATCACATGTAATCACTTTTAACAC
Source organism: Drosophyllum lusitanicum (assembly GCA_032274825.1). Classification (NCBI taxonomy): domain Eukaryota; kingdom Viridiplantae; phylum Streptophyta; class Magnoliopsida; order Caryophyllales; family Drosophyllaceae; genus Drosophyllum; species Drosophyllum lusitanicum. The sequence continues at coordinate 7,423 of JAUEJL010100783.1, forward strand.
ATGATACTTGTACATTACACATATAACTAAATTTATAAATTTCTGGATGTTACAACTCTTCCCTACTTGAAATGATTTCATCCACGAAATCAACTGCCGAAGAGTTCTGAATAATTACTCCTCATTTCCTGTTTAGGTTTTCATGTGAAATATGATCCTTTCTGTGCTCCTATAGCTTTCTGACCAGTCCAATCAGTTTATTACGTAAGGTCTAAACCTTTCTTTCCAATATTGCTATAGACTGTTCCACGTAGTATAGTTTATCATCAATTCTAACTTCTTTTAACGGTACAATTGAAAACCCATCTGCTAAACACTTTCTGAGATGTAATACATGGAAGGTGTTATTAATCGGAGACAACTCCTCTAGGAACTTGGGTCTATAAGCAACCTTTCGCACATATGCAATAATTCTGAATAGTCCATTAAATCTCGGACTTTGTTTCCCTCTCTTTCTGAATCTAATCATGTCCTTCCATAGTGACACTTTTAATAATACATATTCCCTCACCTGAAACTCATGTGGTGACTTCTACTTATCTGTATAACTTTTCTATCTACTCTAGGGGGCTAATAACCTATTCCATATTTGCTGACTCTGTTTTATCATTCATTGTACCACTTTTGAGTTACCCAGCTCTTTCTGACTCACATCACCCCAATACACTGGAGTTCGGCGTCTATATCATACAAAATTTCATACATTGGCATCCCGATGCTAGACTAGTATATGTTATAATATGAAAACTCTTTCAAAAGCAACTATGTACTATAGTTTTCTTCTGAATCAATAACATACTCGTTAAACATGTTTTTCTAACGTCTGTATATTTCTTTTATTCTGATTGTACTGAGATGAAGCTTAGTTCCCAACTTTATATGAAATCTGTTCCAAAACCTGGAAGTGAATCTGATATCCCTGTCTGATACAATAGAGACAGGTATACTATGACGAGACACAATCTCTTTTACAAACACATCTGTTAAACGTTCTGAGGAATAAGTCTCTCTAATGGAAACAAAATATACACTTTTAATTAACCTGTCTACAATCACCCATATCACATTATAACCTCGTAGGGTTTTGGGTAATTTGGTATTCAGGTTCATATTAATAATTTCTCATATGGTTTCTGACGTTTAGCTTTCACTTGTACACATTTAAAGACATTTCTCCACTTATCTGACTACATCTTGTTTCACACCTGGCCACCAATAATCTTCGCTCAGGTCTTTATACATTTTGGTAGCTCCTGGCTGAATAGAAAAATCTAAACTTGTGAGCTTCATTTAGGTGTGTCTGACACGCATTTCATAACTTTATATCCATATACAATCATATCTTATCAAAACATCACAACTGTCTTTAAAAAGATTAATTACTTGCTCTTTATTCTTTTCACTTTTGATCACTTTTGATTGAGCTATTCTTATCACATTAATTAAGGGCGTTGTAACTATCATTTAAATGACTAATTCTACATAAGTACTATTTCTGATTTCTGTTCAAAACATCGGCTATAACATTAGCCTTGTCAATAAGAATATTCTAGTCATAATCTTTTAATAGTTCTAACCAGTGTTTTTGTCTCATAATAAGGTTTTTTAATCCACAAAATATTTCAAACTTTTATGACTAGTGTAAACGGTACACTTCACATCGTAATAATAATTTCTTCACATTAAAAGTACAAACCACTGTTGCTAGTTCTAAGTCGTGAGTCGGCTAATTACTTTTATGCAGTTACAACTGTTTAGAAGCGTAATCAATAACCATGCCCCTTTGTATTAATACACAACCGAACCCACTCTACAAAGCATCACAAAATACTATCCATCCTTTAATCATTTCAGGCAACCCAAGAACTGGTGCTTCATATAATTTTTGCTTTTAAACTCATAAAGCTACTAATTACTGTCGGGTTCCTTAGTGGCTCCCACCTCATTACCGCTTTATTTTCACAGTATCCATCTTAATCCCATCTTTGTTAATTAAATGACTTAAGGTTTGTACTTCTTGAATCTTGAAATTCACATTTGGAAAACTTAACATATAACTGTTCTCTGCTCTGTGTCTCTAAGATTTCTCAGAGATGTTTCTCATGATCTACTGAACCTCTGGAATAAATATGAATATCATTTATGAACACAATCACTCACTTATTTAGCATTGGCCTAAACACCTTATTCATTTGATACATAAACACTTCTGTTGCATTAATAAGGCCAAAAGACATCACAACAAAATTAAAATGCCCAAACAAGTTTTGAACACGGTTTAAGGAATGTCATCCATTCTAATCTTAAGCTGATGATAATCCGACCTCAAATCGATTTTGAAAACCACGTTACCCCATTATAACAGATCAAATAATTCATTTATTCTGAGCAAAGAATGTCTATTCTTGATAATCACTTTATTAAGCTCACAATAATTAATACATATATAAAAGGTAACATCCTTCTTTTTCACATATAATATGGGAACACCCCACGGAGAATTACTGGGTCTAATAAACCACTTGTCTAGTAGTTCTTGGAGTTGTTTCATTAATCCTTGCATCTCTGGAGGAGCAAGTCTATATGAAGCCCTCGTAATTAGTGAAGCTTCCGACACCACATCGATTCTGTACTCAACCTGTATGTCTGGCGGTACCCCTGGAAAATCCTCGGGAAACACCTCAGGATACTCACATACCACTTTCACATCTTCTAAACTCATTTGTTTCTTCTCCAATTTAGTATTTATAACATAAGCTAAGAAAGGAATGTACCTATGCTGAAGATACCTCCTAGCTTCAGAAACTGTACACACATATGACGTTCTTGTTTTGACATTAGCACATATGATTAGTTCTTCCCCACTTGGGATATGAACTCATATCACTTTCTGTTTGCATAAAATCGTAGCCTGGTTTTGACCTAACCAGTATATTCCAACCACTACTTGGAATTCCATCATATTCATAGGTATAAGTTCAATAAGGAATCTAATAGTATCCATTTCTATCACATTATGCTTATACACATCTAATCGAGATTTCTATGACCATACTTGATTTTCCTCTGTCATAGTCTGGAAAGCTCTCACTTTTGGTTATTGATATATTCTCTTCATTCACTTTCTTGGGTTCTCACAATTTTTACTCATATGACCCGGTTTATGTATTTTAAACATGTTGGGGAACCAAGACTGTATTTCCCCATATGACGTCTCTTGCATGCTGAGCAAATAGGGTAGGTCTTTTGCATCACATTCTTTTCTAGAACCTCCATTCTTGTTTTCTTAAACACCAGTGCAACTTTCTCTATCAGATTCCTCGTCATTTCTGTTTCTTTAATTCCAACTTTCTAGTTCTGGCTACATCCATCATGGATTTCATGTTTTGGGTGTTTACAAGCGTGTATAAATTCTTATATACTAGGCTGGAACGCCCTCATATACCTGTGAAATTCATCCACAATTCTACCTATCTCTGACTGTGACACAAACTGTGCAATAGTAATTTCTTTAAACTCCTCTTACATCATGCTCTCAATTTGTCTGTAACTCTTTTGTTTCACACTAATCTTTTGTTGCACTTCTCATCTGATCCATTGTATATTTCACTTTATTTCCAGGTGCATACGTACACATATGAAATGCACTATCTATGAAATCCACTTATGACAGACAATCGATCCGCTGACCTTGTTACTAGTTTTATCCGATCACTTCTTTGTTCTGTTCCTTCATCTATTCCACAACTTATGCAATGTTATATGACATATACTCTGCTCCATCACTTCACTAAGTTTTCTTGCACGGGGTTTCCCAAGTGCAGATTTTGATACTTAACAATTCAAATCTGGGGCTTTCACACCACCGTCATGTTATATCTTTATAGGAATACATTCATTTGTGATACTGGTTTCTGTCCCTTAGGGTCTATGACTAGAACCACCCTTAGGGTTAATTACTGCTCTTGAATCTCCTGTACTATCCATTCTGAACTTTTACCATGAAGCTAGCTCTGTATAAACAGACACATATATTATCTGAGTTCTAACTGGTTTCATTCTTATGTTACTGTAAGCACTTAGTATATCATTCACATATATTCTTTACTGTTCATGGGAAAGCTTAATCAACATATACTAGCTTTTTATTCTAACACACTACCCCTGACCTGATCCATAAGTTACAACCATGTATCTATCAAGTTCTAGCATATACCGAGTAATTGTAGTAGTATGGGCCGCCTTACTACTTCAACTTCACTGTACATACTAAATCTTAACTTTCAGCACTCGGTACCTTACTTCACAAGCTTGGTTCAAATTCTCTATATCATATTCTCATCTATTCGTATACAATTCAATTCATAAAGAATACACATATAAAGCGAACTCTTAATAGCTGTTCACATATAACATATCTTTTCTAAACACATCATGTACTCGCATATAATTCTCACATAATACATAATCAATATAATTGCTAGTATACTTACCAAACTGCAAGCCTCCAGTTTGACAATTTTCAAAACCATGGTTCAAGTCCAGACTGTGCATAACACACATCTAGATCCCTCAAATCTTGGCTCTGATACCAAGTTGTAATGCCCCAATTTAATAAAACTAATATTTGCAGTAAAAGCACATCTAAACATTCACCTCTGAAAGTTTTTCATAAAAGCGGAAGCGTAAACTATTCGAAATCTGTTGTATCAAAAGATACTCACATATGTACTATCATAAGTTTAAAACCAAAACTTGTCATTTACAAACCAGGCATTAATTGTTTCTAAAAAGTTTATCAAAATGTAGTCAAACCGGAGCTTTGCCCTTGTCTTTGCTGTGCACTGCAAAACATAACATATGAAATAATATCTGATAAGATGCGAGAGCTTAGTGAGAAAACCAGACTATCAATCATATAAACCCATGTATAATATCACATATAGGCAACACATAATGATAACCTGCCAGCTACTGGTTCTAGACCCAGGGCAGCAAACTGAGCCACAGTACTGTACTATTTCTGAGCCACTACTGCACATAGCAGTATGCTGAATAACACATATGATTAATACATACAAGTATTCCATGTAATAACACACATGCTACACATATGAACAATAGTCTAGAAGACCCACCTCATACTTATTTTAAACGTAATAACGTAATATAATACTTCAAGTATCCGAACAAGATCCTACACACATAATATAACAATATATAAATAAAAACACATTTCTGATCTAAACTGAAGACTACACGGACCGTGTAACCTATGTTATACACGTCCGACATACAAACACCACATAAGTCGGATCCAACCGACCTACACGGGCCGTGTAACCCTTACACGGGCCGTGTACCCCATATGCTACATGACCATGTATATAAACATGGCCTTATGACAGCCATTAACTCTACACGAGGAGTGTAATCCTACACGGCCGTGTACATCTCATCCGACTTACAGTTTAGACTCTGCACAGACGCTGATTTCCGGCCAAAATACCCCACAACTCATTCTAATCAATTTTTAACATCTTGGGGTTGTTTTCGAACATCCATAACAGTCTAAAACACTTATAACACATAAACAACATGCTTTGATTCTTAAATTCGTCATTTCACCCATTTGAAGTTTGAAAACCATAAACCAATCTTACCTCTTTTTTTCTTTGAAAAAGATGAAGATAGCAGCTGAGTTGATATTCACGTATGTGTGTATGTAGGTTGTGTTTGTGAAGGTTGCAAGTTAAAGAATGCTCCCATATATATATATATATATATATATATAGTACAAGGATCAAATACAAACCGTTCTCATTTTAAGCTAATTTGCGAACCCCACTTAAA